>WBNH01005228.1:42590-98762 GCA_013401255.1 Urocolius indicus
GGGAGGGGGGGGAGGGAGGGGATGGGGGGTGCGTGCCGTTATCGTCTGCGAGCACCCGAAAAACACCTTACGGAGAGGCAACGGGGCTTGGTTGGCCGGTGCCCACCGAGGGGACACTGGTGGGGCCGAGAGGGATTTGGGTTGCTGGGGAGCTGATGCCACTTGGGGAGCTGGTGTAACTGTGGGGGATGGGCGTGATTTGCAGCAGGGCTGATGCGTCTGGGGACGGACTGGTGCCGTCGAGCACAGGGGGAGCTGGTTTTGCTAATGGATATTACTGGGGGGACACGAAGGGACGGTGCAGGGCCCCGCTTGCCTAATATGCATCCTGGGGCTGGGCGGGGTGGAGGGGGGCTGTGGATTTGGGAGCCCCGCAAAGGACACAGCGTCTCTGAGTGTCACACACGGCTCAGCCCACTGCCCCGGGCCCGGGCGGGGACCCCTCCGTCTCCCCGCCGCTCCCCCCTCCCCGGATGAAGTGTGCGGAGACAGGCGGAGCGGCCCGTGGAAAAACACCATGGAGGGCCCGCACAAAGGGGGTTTTATTCAAATTTGTTTAGAGTTTAGCGGATTTGCATGAAAAATGTGTGAGAAAAGCCGGCTCCAATGACCTCATCCCCAGCTGCCATTAATGTTCAATTAAGTGCTGAATAGTAGCAAAGGGGGGACCGGCCGGGACGTGCAGAGAATCCAGGCTTGGGCGCAGACTGTGAGAACCGGGCGGCCCCCCCGACCGTCTGGCCCAGGCCAGCCCCGACGGGGTCCCGTCCCCCCCCCGCCGCCGCCCCCTCGGCATCGGGAGGTGCTCTGAGCCCGTCGGATCTCAGACCATCTGAGTTATTCCTCGGACCGCTCGCATCTTGAGCAAAAGTGCCCCTTCCCCCCGCAAAGGTCGATGTTTTTGGAGGGGGGCAATGTCCCCTTTCCCCACCACCGAGGCTGTTGTCACACACCCCCTCCCCCCCGCAGCCCGCCTGGCCCGTCCCGGAGCCGCTCTCCGCCTGGCAGACGGTGTCCAAGCCCAAGTTCAAGTCCACGCCGAGGGGCTCTGCCCCGGGATTCCCAGCTCCTTTCCATCCTCCGCCTTTTGTTCGCCTCTGACAATTGCTCTTTATTTCTTACACACCCCCANCTGTCTGCCTGCAAACTTAACAACCCCGGTTCTTGGTATAAGCACTCAAATTACCCTTCTTTCTACATATAAACACGGCCCGGGGTGTGCGGCTCTCCCCGGCCCCGAGATCCCCCGGCGCAGCCTGGCTCCCCCGCACCGGCCCCGCTCCCGGCCCCGGCCTCAGGGAGTTTCTGCTGCGGGACACGGCGGGAGAACCCGAGCCGGATCCAGCATTACCCCCCGCTCCAGGGGTCCCCCGGGCCAGCGCTCAGGTAAGGGAAGACCCCCCATGTATCGCTCCATTTGCTTTTGAGGGGCTGCCTCTGGTGCGGGGCTCGAGACATTTTGGGGAGTGATGGGGGTGTGTGTCTCGCTGCAGGGGTGGCCGCATCCTCCCGCAAACCCAGCCCCCGCAGACGCGGGGCTCAGTGCCGGCCTTTCCCGGGGTGCGGACCCCCTCCCCCGGTCTGGGGTGCAGAGGGGGACATTGCCTGGCGGGGACAGCCAGGGGAGGGGGGGGCCTTCCCAAACCTGCGTCTGCCCCGTCCTGCCTCTCTCCGCCCCCCTCGGAAGGGGAACACCCACCCGCGAGGGGCCGGGGGCCCGGCGGGCTCTCCGACGGGTTCTCTCGGCCGGACTCCCGAGCACCGACAGCCCCGGGCCCGCTGCCCTCCGGGACGGGTCGGGAGGAGGGGGGCACGGGGCTTGGGGCACCCCCCCAGCGCTGGGGACACACCTCCCTCTCCATAGGTGTGATATATGGGCTTAGAGGAGCCATAGGGTGGGGGCAGAAGGAAGAGAGGGGCCTTCCTGATGTCCTAAATAAATCCCCTCCCAGTATCTGCGACTGGGCGGTGCTGGGACAAACTGGTCGGGGCAGGGTGGGTCTAAGGAGGGCCGCGTCTGCGCGGGGACCTCGGGCACAGGCTGGCAATTTGGCGGGTTTCGGATGGTGTTGTATTTTGTCCTAAAGCATTCAGGGGCGAAGGAGGGCGGGGGGGGGGAGTGGAAGAAGCTTGCCCTTTCCCCTCACCCTGGCAGATAAAATAGAGATAAGGGAGGAGAGGGAGCGCGAACGCCTTCCCCGGTGAAGAGAGGAAAATAGAAGAAAAGATGTGTGCACCGGGAGAAGGGGGAGGTAGGCGAGGGGAGGCCCGACGGGCTCCCCCCAAAGCCGTGCCCAGGCCCCGCGGGGCGGTCCCGCCGTGTGTGCCCCGGGCCGGGGCCAGCGCGGGGGGGGGGCCGAGCCGCGGGTCCCCGCTGTCACACCGCATGGCGTCACGCGGCACCGCAAATGAGAGCGTACCGTGGAACGGACGCGCCGTTGGTACACACACACACGCAGCCGTACGCGGTGCGGAGCCGTGCGCCGGCCGCCGGCTTTCCCGCTGGCCGCTGACCCCCGCGTCCCGGGCAGGGGGAGGTCGGCGCTTTCTGTGCCCCCGCCGAGGGTGAAGTGAGGTGGCCGCATGCCGGCTCAGACGGCGGGGACAGTCCCCGCACCCTCCCCGCTCCCAAAAACAGAGCCCCGCGCGCCATGGACGTGTTTGAAAACAGCGGTGTGGGCGCACCTCGGGGCGGTGCGAGGGGCTGCTTGCGGTGGGGTGTTTTGTTTTATTATTATTTTATTTTATTTTATTTTATTTTATTTTATTTTATTTTATTTTATTTTATTTTATTTTATTTTATTTTATATTTTATTTATTTTATTTGTTGGCGGTTATCTAAAAACATCCCACACCCTGAGTGGTGCCTCTAATGTTCATCCCACGCACGGCGGACCCACAGCGGTCACGGGTCGCCAGGAGTCTCAGGACCCAGGCCTGTGTCAAAGTCCCTCAGAAGGAAGGGAGAGAATTTTTTCCCCTGGGCGATGGGAAAACAGAAATGCACCCGCGCGTGGAAGCAGCGAGGATTTGGCTCTGGGGGTGGGGAACACGCGATAGAGATGGGGAGAAGTAGGGATGGAGGGGGAGGAAAGAAGGGATGGAGGGAGAAGGGGAGATGGAGGTGGAACAGGGATGGCGAGAGAGAAGGAGAGTTGGACGAGGGGGTGGAGGGATGGAGCGGGAGAAGGAGGGATGAAGGGTAGAAAGGGAGAAATGGAGGGTGGAGAGGAGGGATGTGGTGGGATAAAGGAGGGATACAGGTGGGATAAAGAAGGGTGGAAGTGACAGAAGGAAGGATGGAGGGGGAGAAGAAGGAATGTAGGGTGGAAAAGGAGGGACGAAGGGTAGAAAAGGAGAGATGGAGGTTGGAAAAGGAGAAATGGAGGGTGGAAAAGGAGGGACGAAAGGTAGAAAAAGAGAGATGGCAAGGGAGAAGGAGGGAAGAAGCAGGAGGGGGAAGGGTGCCGCGCCCACGGTTGGCTGTTTAAGCACAAAATCCGGTGCTGGGTTTGAGGGGAGGGGGCGCGGATGGGCCGGGGGCTGCTGGGGGTCAGAAGTGGGCGCTCGGGAGGCTGGCAAGGCTCCCCCCGCTATCCCCCCCGGCAGCCATTTTGTGGCAGTGCCTGCCGTCGTGCCAGGGCCGGGCGGAGGGGCCGGNAACGTATTACCTCGCCCGCCACGCTCGCCCATTGACAGAGATAAACATGCAAATGAGTCGCTTTGCATGTCATTAGCATACAGGCAGATTGCGGGGGGAGGGGCTGCTGTGTGCGCACTGCAGCGTGTTTTAATGCAACACCCAAACAGCCATTGCTGGTCTCTCCTGCCAGCAGCACCTGCGGCTCCCCGGGCCCCCCGGCGCGGGCAGCGGGACCCCCATCACTCCCCCCGCATCCCCCCCGGCCCGCGGAGCCGCCACTGGGGCCAGGTAGATGGCCGGGGGCTGCAGGGCACAAGAACACGCAGGAATAAATAAAGACAAACCTCGGGCTACGCTCTTTTGAGGCTTTTTCTGTGTTTTCACCTATTTCTATCTTCTTTCACCTTGTGCAGGGGAAGGAAGAGGGCGGGGGGGGAGCTTACCGTTACCGTTATCGTTACCGTTATGTTACCGTTATGTTACTGTTCAGCCGCCGCCTTTATTTGCGTGGGCTGGGTGGAGTGGGGAACGGGAGCGAGAAAGCTGGTGGGTCTGCGGAGCAGAGGCGCAGCTGGGGGAGCACGGCCCAGGCGGGGGTACCCCCGCGGCTCCCGGAGCTGGGGGGCGGCAGAGGTGTAACCTGCAGCAGGGTATCTGGTGTCCGAGTGTAGACACGGGAGTGCCCGCGACCTCTGCGTCTGCCGACCCGTGCGTGGCCACACACACGCGTGTCGCATCCCCCTGCCGCACGCGTGTACCCACTCGTGTGTGTGTCCCCGGCGCGGTGCGGGGGTGAGTGTGTATATGGTGTGTGTGTGTGTCTCCCGCACACACCTGTGTGTATCCGAGTGGGCTGTGTCCGAGCCCGCTCCCCGGACACCCGTGGGGTGCATCCCTCGGTGGAGTGAGCACCGTACCTACGGCCGCGGGGTGCGGGGGAGTCCGCGGCCCCCCGCTCGTAGCTGAGGCGCAGAGACCCCCCCAAAGGCCGGGCTTCTCCTGTGCGTAGGCCGCCGTACAGCGAGGAGGGGGCTGCGGGGAACTCGGCCATCACCCCCCCGGGTTTTCGTTGAAGGGGAAACAGCTCTCCTGCCCCTGCGAGAAAGGCTGGCAGGGAAGCCTGCCACTGGCCGCGGGGCGAGAAGGAAGGATGCTGGAGAGAATCCACCCTCCGCGGGTGTGGGCTCTTGCTGGGGCCTCTCTTTCTTGCCCCGCAAATCCCTGCAAGGCTGCGGTGAGGAGGAGGACGAGCCCGAGCAGCCTCAGGTGCGGGACTGCATGCGGGCCCCTGGCAGCCCAGGAGAACCTGCTGGGGACGGAGTCCCAGGCCCCTTTTCGGGTTGGGGAGGGGGTCTCTCGGCCAAGAAAACACCCCCTTTCCTCCACGTCTGCCCGAGCCGCGACACAACCCGCCGTCCCACAGCTCCCAGAGCATCAGCTCCCCACTCCCGTAAAGAAACCCGATTTTTAGTCTTGCAAAGAAACCTGATTTCCAGTGTCGCAAAGAAAGAAATACACTCTTTATTCCTGCAAATAAATACGATTTAAATTGTTTTGTTTAGTTGAGGCTTTTTTGTTTGTTTGTTTGTTTTCCCCTTATAAATAAGCTCAATTTTTATACCAGCAAAAACACGCTTTCCTATGCCCCGGCGGTTTATTTCTGGTCCATGAAGGATGGGGCCGGACCTCGTGTTATTTTGAGGAGGGGGAAACCCAAACTCCGGCGGGCGTTGAGAAATGAAATCTCGCCGTCTCAGCACCGTGTCCCACCGCAGAAAAGATAAAAGCGCCGGCGAATTTGTTTTCCCAAATAATTTCCCTAAACTCGCGCACATCTTTTCCCTGAATTTCCTCGGGAGAGGGAAAATTCACAGAGCAGCCCCGTAGTGTTTTGGGTTGGGTTTTTTTTTTTTTTTTTCTGCCTGCTGAAAATTCCTCCCGTATCAGTTTAATAGATTATTATTACAAATAATGCCGCTTCTTTTATTGTTTTTCTCAGCGACCTGACACACAACTGGAAATTAGAAACACCGTTGTTTTGTTGGTTTTCTTTTTTTTCTATGTTAAAAAATAAATGTGTATAGGGGGTTATTTTTTGGTTTGATTTTGTTTAATGTACCTGAGATATATATATTCGTGTATATATATATATTTAAGGTTAGGTAGCCTGCTGGGCAAAGCCCGAAGGTTCTGCCTTTTAAAACGACGAAAGGGCTCGGTGAAGGCTGCGGGAGAAGCGCCGTGGCACGGACAATGCCGAGCGTCGGTGAAACTGTCCGGCGTGTGCCACGCACGGGAATCATCCTTTTCATTGCAGTCTCGAGTGACAAAATGCAGAAAGTCGGAAAAAAGCGATTGATGGAGATGCTGAGACCTGCGGCCAACGGGGCGGCCCCGGCAGCAGCCCCCGGACCTGCTCCCAGTCCCTCTGTGCCCGGTTCCTCCGGGCGGCCGGTGGGCTCGGGGCAGCCCTGGGCTGCCGGGGAAAGTTTGCAGCGCTCAGCAGAATGACTGCGAGGGCAAAGTGGGGAGCAGGATTCGGCCCGTCTCTGCGGAGCCGGGCCCAGTCTCTGAGAGCGCGGCTGGTACCGCCTGCCCCAGGCTCAAATCTTGCCCAGATCATCTCTGTCTCCTGCTCCGGGGCCAGCCGCCGGCGAGGAGGAGGAGGGGGAAGGGACGGTTAACGAAAAGGGGCCGTATTTCTGACAGCAGGGCCGGATTTTTGTCTCTGGGACCAGGCAGGGTGACCCCGGGGCTTTGCCACCCCGTTTCGCCGTCGGGGCACGGCTGGGCGTCCGCACCGTCCCCAGAACCGGGAGTGGCCCCACACACCAGCGTGTCCAGCGAAAGCTGGCCGAGCCGCTACATATTCACTCAAAAAGCCCACCTGTCTGCATTTGCGTTCCCCATAAGAGGTTTTCCCATACAGGCGGGTGCATTTGCTTTGGAGTGGGCTACGACACGCTGCCAAACCATGGCCCGTGCCTACAGCACGGCCCCGGGGCTCGGCAGCCCCGATGAGGGCTGATCCCAGACCAGTTGCGTAGGGAAAGGAAGAAACGGTCCAGGATCAGTCCCTCCCGGGGCGGACTCGCACTCCCTCCCCGCGCTCCCCCCGGCGCCGCGGGACGTGGCCGTGGGACGCGCGGGGACCGGTGGAGCCGCGCCCCGACGGCGGCCCCGCCCCTGTCCAGGGTCCTGAAAGCGGCCGCAGCCGCCGAGCCCACCGCGACGCCGACGGGGCGGGCCCCGGGAGGCAGGCGGCGGGACTCCGCGGGTTGCGGGGTAGTAGACCCCACGGTGTGCAGAGAGGGATCTTTCGGGTGCGAGAATGCACCCCACGGAGTGTGAGGAGAAGCGGGCATCTCCCCGGGGAGATGGTGGCTTGGATGTTGGCGAGACGGGGCGGCAGCTGTAGGGCCGGCAAGCGGCCCCGACGACGCGTCTCCATGCGCTATTCTTCCCCGATTTACTGCTTGTCACCGGCAGCTCAATGGGGGTTTCCCCCTCTACTGGGACCTTCACTGCCTTCCCCCTCCCCGGCTGCCGGCCCTGGAGCCTCGCAGAACCAATCCCCCCCCTCCCCCCCCGGCACACCGCGCCGTGCCCGCTCCCCTGCGCGGCTCCAGGGAAGTTCAAGAAGTTGTCTGGCCCCCGCGAGCAGCGCCAGCCCAAACACCAGCGCCTGCCCCGGCATATTTCACCGTCGGGCAGAGGGAAGGGAGGGGGGTAGACAGCTTAAATCCCTCCCCCCCCCCCCCCCCCCCCCAACCCCTCGTGCTCTAATCTCCCGTGCATCGTTACAACTGGCCGCCATGAGGCGGGGGAGGCCGGGCTGCAATTAGCCACAGAGCCGCTCGCCTTGCAAACACAGGGGCTCGGATTATTGCAAATTCATTTCTATTTTCCAGGCCAGCGCTTGTATTCTCCGTTAGCATAAGAATAGAGCCAGGCCCTGTGAACTCCCCCGACCTACTGACCCCTCTCCCCAGAAATGAATAGCAGCACTTTCCGTCCCCCCCTCCCTCGCCAGCCTCTCCAGCAGACTCGAGCCACGGCCTAAATTCCTAATCAGGGTAATTTAATATATCTTAAGCCCCTGGCTGCTTTATTTTCCCTCCTTTTTTTTTGGAGTTTGTTTTAGGCATTCACCGGCTCTCACCCCCTCATTACAGCCCCTTATTCCAGGGACATAAGAAGCTGTTATGAGACTACAAGTCCCTTTTCATCTCCCCAATCAGCCGTGCTGCCCCTCATTACCGCGCCGCTCCAGCCTTTCAGCCTTTCAGGGCCCCTGACAAAAAAATCGCAGGAGACGAATAATCCTGCAGGACAAACTCCCCGGCCTCGGCAAAGAGCCGGGACTCAAAGCCGCGCCGGGCGGAGCCGGAGCTGGGAGGGGGGAGCACCCACTCGTGTGCAGGGGCGGCCTTTCCCTCACCCTGCCCCCCCTCCTTCCCCGGGACATTGGGGTTTTGGCGGGGTCGGGGTAACATCCCCGCCTCTCGTCTGTGGCTTTGCTCCGTGTACATGCCCCCACCTCCTGCCCCGCGAGGGCCTCGGCCACTCCTGCACCCCCTTGTGCGTGACCTCGGGTGCAGCATAACCCAAACCTCCCGGACACCCCAGTCCTCCTCCCACCCTCCCGGTCCCGGGAGTGTCACCCCTTCCCCACGGCGGGGGGATGCGTGGGGCTCACGGGGTGCAGGACGGAGCAGGGAATGGGGGGGATACAGCCCCACGTGCACGTCGAGCCGTCGACGGGGATCCCGCCGGAGCCGCTGCGCTCGCCTCTCACTGGCCAGCGCCGGCTGACGCCGTACGGCCGGGCCTTACGCATTGGTTGTCGGGGCAGTGGGGCTTGATGGCGTCACGGCCGCTCGACGGGGCTCCCGCGGGCTCTGCGCTGCCCCCGGGACGGGGGGGACCCCGGCAGCCCCCAGCCCCTGCCCGCAGCACACGCGTTTCGGGAGCAGCCGGCGTGTCCGTCCGTCGGCACCCGCGGATGCGTGAGAGAGATGGGGAATTTCGGGGAAAGTGGCTTTGGGATAATTAGCCTCCTTGATGTGGTTGGAGAGTTATCTAATCCAGAGGAGCCTAAAGGCATCATTATAGAGACAATATTTCAGGAAATCCAATTCATTGGAGCAAAAATATGACATTCATTTTGCTGGTTATGTTATTACAAATATCCTTCAAAGCCGATATTCCTCCCTCCCCCCCCCCCCCAAGAATGAAAATAAAATATAGTGACCAGATGAAAAGCCCCAAAGCTATGGACCAGGAGGGAGAGGATGAGTGCGGTGGCAGAGGGATCTCCCCTCGCCTCCAAGGACGCGGGAGCAGTGGGTTGGATGGAAGAGGTGGGGATTCTCGATGCTGGAGGGGACTCGCGGGGGCTTAGAGGGGCTGGTAGTGTGGCCGGGGGGGTCAGACCGACGGCGATCTCTCGGCACAAACGCCGGCCACGGGCACTGCGGCCTCCCGGGCGGGGAGAAGGATGCTCCTCGCTCGGTTTGCGCAGGGCTGAGAGGTGTTTTCAGGTCTTGCGGGAAGGAAAATTGCGGTGCGAGCCGCAGACGTTGGCGGGCAGGACGCCTCGGCCTCGCCCGCAGGAGCTCGGAGCCGACCAGTCCCCGTGCGGTGCCGCATTTCAAACCCCAGCCTCGGCGGGCAGAGCTTCCCCTCCGCTCCCCTGCCCGGGCACGGAGAATGCCACTGATGCTACTGCTGCTACTAGCACCCGCTGAAGAGCAGCTGCCGGGAGATGCTCTGCTGGGGTTTCCGTGCCCAGATCAGGCCCTTCACACCTCTCATTTGGAAACAGGACGGGGGAAGCGGAGCCGCAGCCCGCAAAAGGGAGTGGGTGTGAGTCGGTCTCTCCTGACGCCCAGGATCGCTGGAGCAGCACCTCCCCAACCCTCTTTCAACGAAATCAGCTCCATGGAGCGCTCCTCGCCTCCTCAATGCACTGCAACCCGTCAGACATCCTCCCTACTCCACACCGGGGCAGGGACACGCGTGGGCTTCGGCCTCCCTCCTGCGTCTCGCGAGTTTTTTGGTAAAGAGACGGTCAAAACTGGGAGGGGAAAAGGCGTTTCCCGGCCCTGAACGGCAGGGAAAACTGCACCCCCCAAGACGACCTCGGCCTCCCGGGCCCGCCGTGGCTCTGGCCGGCCGAAGCGGGCTCATCCCGGCGGGTGTCACTCCCAAACCGCGCCCGGCCCGGCTCCTCCAGCTGCCGCCACGTCCCCGCTCCATCTCGCAGCCTGGTTGTTTTGTTTAATTAAACTCAATGTCAGTGTTAATTTTCCGCCTGGCCGGGCAGCCCTGCCTTTGCCGGAGCCGCCGTGTTGGTTACAGATGTCAACGCGCCCCGTCGGGGTTGCGCCGAGCCCGTGGAGACGCGCCGCGCCGGCCACGCGTGGCTGCGGCCGCGGGGCCGGGGAGGGCAGGGGCCGGGCTTCCCCAGTGATCCCTATCCCACCCCCGATGTGCGACTCTTTCCTGCGTGGGCGAGCAGAGTGGGCAAGCACTGCTGTGACACGTAAAGAGCTGTCCCTGTGCGTCTCGCGTGGGTTTCTGTGGGGTAAGACCCTCCTTTCAGCTCCTTCTCCCGGGGCAGAGTGCGGGCAGCCGCCGGGAAGCCTGGAGATGTATTTTAGGAGAGAGGAAGGAATCCCTTCCCGCTGTGCATGCCTAGCTTCGGGGACAGAGATCCTGCGGGTATAAGCAGGACATCCCACCTGCAAAGCCGGGGATAAGCCTTCCCCTCCGCAGAGGCAGCCCGGGCCAGAGCAGGGCACAGGACAGAGGCAGGCAGGGTGCACTCTCCTGCCTGGTCTTGCCAGCCTCTGGCAGAGCTCCCAAATACAGCCAGTCCCAGCTCTTCGGGCAACTCTTGATATCTCTTCTCTGCTCTTGATATCTCAATTAGTTTCGTAACTCCCACAGACTTTTGCTCCCTTGCAGCACCCCAGATGCTGGCCACAGCAGCTCTCTGTGCTGGGTGTTCAGCTGGCACATCCAATGCCCTTCTAACTCTTCTGCAGGGACAAGCAGGGAGTAGTAAGCACCCATTCATCTTCTCCCTGCCATTCACACTTTCACAGTCCCCTCTCTTCTCCTTCCTAGTCCTCTTTTTTTCTACAGGCTGGATTCCTACTCTATTTAATCCTTCCTCAGAGGGAAGCTATTGCACAGCTCTAACCCTGCTCCTTGTCCTTCCCTGCTGCCTTCCTCAACCTGTGAGATCCCCCCAGCGAGGCAGAGACCCATGTAACACAGGGTGAGCCGATCCCTGCCCTCTCCTCTGGTCTATCCTCAGTCATTCCTGATGTGCCATGAGCCTCTTGGCCTCTGCTAGTGATCAAATGGATCTTTACAAAGCCCCATCCATGCCTTGGAGCTCTTCCTCACTGGATGTAGCTATTTCATTGCCATGTAGGCAATGGACTTGTTTTCTTTGTGCTTGACACTCAGTTCCTCCTTCAGTTGAAGTTCAAGTTCATCAGCACAGTGAGACCCTTCCACACCCCTCTATAGAGTGCCAGGCTCCATGGTGTTGGAGCAGCAGTGGATATTGTCCCACGGCTGCTTCCTCCCTCCTCCCTGGAGCTTCCGAAGGGCCGCTCTCCCACCTGCGGGGGGGGTGGGGTGGGGTGTCTCTGCCATTGCCCCCCCATGCCGGAACCCCCCGCCGTTGTTGTGCCACTTTGTCTCCTAACTTTTAACCGGTTATTCATTCCCCAGCTGCTTTTCAAACCTTCACTTCTCAGCAACAGGCTCGGCCTTATTTACCAAACAATCAGGTTTATTGCTGTTTCTCCCTATTCTTTGTTGCCGTTTCTATCTGTTTTGCCCATTAAACTCAGGACGTTGTGATTTTCCGGGCCCCCCGTCGAGCCCCTTTTGGGGGAAGTTGGCTATCCTCCATTCCTATTTACAAAGACCGATTCACACAGGAGGCCAAACTCCAGCTACTGAAATAGCCATTTCATATTTAAGCTCTTCTAAAAGCCTCGCCTAAATCCTGTGGGCTTTTTTTTTTCCCCTCACTGCGTGTTTCTCTGCACTCGACTGAGCTAGTTTGCAACCTTTCCTACCTCTGTCTGGGCTGTCAGTGTCTCCAGCCCCTGGGAAGGAAGGGGGTGGATTTCTTTAAGGTCGTGGTAGCACTATCCATCGTAGAGGGGGTCTCCAATGTACTCATCCCATTTGCTTCTTCCTCCATTTTCTTCTCCCACGGATGCCAGGCCCCCAGACATCCACCTCTGGTGCTTTTTGTTTGTTTGCCGTGAGCAAATCATTCCTGCCAGACCTCTTTGTCCTGCTTTGTTGCTTTATATCACCGTTGAGGAGTTTGCCTTGGAGAGGAGTTGAGGATGGGCTTTGAGGGCTTTAGGGGAGTCTCACAGCTCTGACTGGTATAAACCACCACCGTACGCCTACCCTATCCTGATGGGGAGGATTTGCTCCTGACAAGCTGTACCTAAAACTCCCCCAAACAGATCCCTGCTCTTTGTGTGTTGCTGGGCTCCAAGTATCACTACCCCAGCCCTTTTCCTAAGGCAAGCAACACATCCCAGGAGGTAAAGGATGGGTGATAGTGGGCCAAGGGGGAAGGGGGGAGGTTGCAGAGCCAGCCGGTGCTCATCCCCAAGGAGAGCCAGCTCCTTGGCACGTGTCCACACCCCCCATCAATGGAGGGGCAGGTGTGAAGGCGACAGAAGAGGAAAACAGGCCCTGCCTTATTGAAGCCGCTCGTAAACAAAGCCACTTGAGTGGAGAGGATTCAGAGAGCCCAACAGCCGCAGGAAACTATAATTACGTTTAAATATTGTTAGCATCATTATCTTTTATCCACCATCAGATTAAAACAATTATGGCATTTTCAGGAATCGTCCTGGCATTCTCCTGACCGCCGTTATCTGTCAGGCAGGAAATGTGATTTGCTCTTGGAGAGGCGCCAGCGGCCGCTCCCGTGGTCCCCGCTCAGCTCCCGTTTTGGGGAGGAACCCGCCACCATCCCATTCCTTGCGGCCAGGCATCGGCCGATCCTCCATCCCCATCCATGCTGTGAGCCTGGGGGCCGCGGGGCCCGGTGGCTGCAGCGGGGGGAGATGGCTGAGGGTCCATGGGCCCGAGCCTGCGCTTGGGCCGGTGGCGGTGGCCCTGCGCCCGAGCGGGTGGCTGTGGCGAACGCGGCTCCGTGCCTGAAAGCCGTGGTGAGCAATTTACCCGAGGAACTCATTTCAGACGATCTAGTCTAAGTTAATTAAAGATGGCTGGCTGGGGTCATCGCCTTGGCAACAATTAAGGGCAGGAAAGACGCCTCATTAGTAATAGTTTTTAACAAAAACCGTAATTTTTCATATCAAGACAATCCCTGGTGCACGAGGCGGGTGGGGGGGAGAGGGGATGCTTGCTTTCTGGCTTTCTCTCTTTCCCCACCCTGGCTGTGGGTTAGCCTATGGGGGAAGACCAGGAGATGGGAAAACTGGATTGAAAAGGAAAGCCCCTTCATGGATCCAGAGGCTGGTGAGGGTCCCGTGGCCAGTGCCCAGGCTGTTGGACAAGAGGCCACGTGGATAATGAGGATTATACCTGGAGGGCAGTGAGTGAGACCTGGCTTCTCAGGGACAGGAGAAGACAAGAGTGGCCATTGCCCCCATGCAGGGGCTGCCCACACACCCTGTCCTGGGGAGCATCGTGCCAGGCTGCCACCCCCAGCCACCGGCCATGGGGTTATTCCTCCAGTTGTGCCTTTGTTTTTTAATTTCCTGCCCTTTGTACTCCAGAAATCTTCATGCCACTGCCTACTAATGCCAGGCTGGGCAGAGTAGCTTTATTTTCTACTTAATTAACTGTCATCCTGTGATTGATCAATTAATGATGGAGCCACCACGGTAATGCTCTGCGAGCCCGAGTCACGCGCTCACCTTTCCACTCCTACCTGCTCCGGTGCCCTGGAACACTCCCCCCAGCACCAGGGCCCTGCCGACTCCTCTCCTGACAGCAAAGGACAATGTGACTGATGGAAAAATCCCTTGCTGCCAGGAAATCCGGCCGTTTACAGGGCAGCCACGGGAGGGATTGGGAACCAGGGACCAGGAGTGATGCTCCTGCGTGACTTCACTGGCCGGTGGCTGGAGGTCACAGAGAGGGCCGCTTCCCTGCCTGACGTGGGGTTGTGTTTGGCTTTATCCCAAGTATTTCTGCTGTTTCACTGCCTTGCAGTGACATTTTGGCTTGGGAGAAAGGATGAGGCTGATGCTGCCCATCGGGGTGATGATCTCACTGCTGAACCGAAGAGGTCAGGGATCAGCATTGCCAGCAGCAGAGCCGCTCTGCTCGTGGCCTCATCCTCCTCCAAAGTTGCACATACGGCTCAAACAGGAGAGATAAATATAAACTCCAGTCAGATATCCATAGAAACAGAGCTGGAGATGCAAGACCCCATGCAGTTAAAACCTTCCTCCTCCTTCCCAAACATTGCTGTTCCCAGCGCATTTGATAAAACCAGCAGAGCTGGGCAGAGACCAACAGAAATGACCAGTAAGGTGTCGCTGGGGACATCCCAGAATGGGGGAAAACACTCCTTCTGCTGAATAATTTATCCCTTAGCATTAAAAAAAACAACCCCCAACTCCGGCTGTGTGTGCAGGGGGGAGTGAGGCTGCCTTTGGTGTGGCTGGGCAGGCTGGCACAGCCACACACAGGGCTGAGGGGGATGCGGCCTGACTCCTGCGAGGCAGCGGCCGCCACTCCCCGGCTCTTCATTACCGTTTCCTTTCTGCGCCGTGGAAATTGCTGAGGTGCACATTTCCATGTGCTTCAAAAGCGTCTGGCGTCTTGTCACGCACCAGCCCAGCTCCAGCATCCAACAGCTGGTGAACACATCCTCCCTCCACACCCCCAGACGTATACCTGCACCTACAGCACCGCCGCCTGTTTATCTATAGATGGGTCCAAATGATAAGGTGGGCTTGTCGTTTTTTTTTCCCAGGCTGGTTAGAAAGAAACTGAAGTGGACCCAAAGAGAAGCAAGTAGCTTTTGCTCACTGCCTCCCCATCAGCTCCAGCTTGAGCTGCTTGTCTCGTTACGTCCCTGCACACACATCGGCACCCACACGCAGATACATAAATAACCCCCGTGTGTACAGCCAGGAGAGAGCCTTACCCAGTGTTATAAACCCCATGCTATTTTTTGAATTGAAGCTTAAAACCTTTCCTCGGTGCTGACACACGCAACACGTTCCAGCTCAGGAACAGCTTTGGAACCAATGCTGGAAAATATCAATATTCACCAGCGTTTCCTTACATCCCAAACCCAACCTGACATCGTTTCTGCTGTCAATAATGCACATTTACAGCAAAAAGACATCTGAGCAGGTCTGTGCCTCGAGCCCTGCCTCTCCTTAGGGGTGAGGTTTCCATGCCTCCTCGGCCTGGGGTAAAGATTTATTTCCCCCCCGTCCTCATGGCAAGGAAACTATTTGCTGAACTAACCCCCATGGGTGGTTTTTGGGGTGAGGAATACTGCCTTTTCTCTGCCTGCTCGGTGCCTGGAGGTGCAGGGTAGTGTTACGAGTGATGTGCCCAGTGATGCTCGGGCAGCCCCTGGGCTTGTACCAGCTGCTGAGCTTCTGTGTCTAGTGGCCTTGTGGAGCCTAAATAAGCCAGGCTTTGGGTGGAAAGGAGGTTTTTGAAGTGTGCCAAGGGTGGAGGCAAAGTGAGGAGTGGGTGACAAAGCAAATCTCCCCCACAGTCCTACAGGAGGGAGCAGGAGACTGAAGAAACCATGCATGCATTTGAAAAGCAGTGACTGAGCATCCTCGGCATCTCCCCAGCTCCCCTCCCTGCTGCCTGCATCCAAACCCCAGCTGAGGCACTGGGAGCTCAGCAGGTCCCAGGAGGCATTTGTAGGGCTGACCATGGGCTGGAGGAGGAGGAGAGGCCATGAGGGAGGCATGCTGGCCACTTGCTCACACAAAGGGGCCTGGGCCCACAGTGCCCAGTGTGCCCTGACCCTATGTGGGGCAGCCATGAGGCCTCAGCCACATTGTGACCAAACCATAAAGATACTGGAGCCACTTTAAACTAACTGATAACTGTAAACTGCCCCAGCCCTCACTGTTCATTAGGCAACCACAAAGAAACTTTATTTCAGAGTTGCAAGTCCCTTTTTTTCCCCCTTTTTTATTTTTTTTCCAGAAAGAAACTTTTTAAATATGTAATTGGCTCTGGGAACCAGGACCCAAAGGGGTTGCAAAAGCAAGGGAAGCGATTGCCTTAATCAGTCCAAGATCCCTGATTTATTTATGTATTTATTTCGATTTCAAAGCAGTGCTGCTCATCATATCAGGGCCTTTAGAAGCACAATTATTCTCTCGACAGAAGAGCTAACCTAGGCTGCGATTATTTGCCTTTCTGCGAGGCGGCGGCTCCCTGGCAGCTGTCCTCCCTCTCCCGCGTCTCTCCCAGCGATTTTAGCAACTGAGAAACATCCCCAGCAGCCTTCCCTTGGCCACAACCTGCCTGAACACCCAGCCTTTCTGCCCAGCTCCCCAGCTTCAAAGAGCGGGGCGAGCGGTGCCTGAATAACGTTTCTTTATTCCCGTCCTTTGGCTGCTTTTCAAGCGGCGGGTGAGAAACGCGCTCGCGTCCGCACGGCTTGGAAGGGACGGCCAAGGTCACAGGTGGAAGGAGCTGGGCAGTCTCAGCCACGGGTGGGTTTTAGACCATGGAGGTTTGTTTGTCTTTAGGCCCTGAGAAATATTTTAGTGCCAGGTTGTTCCTGGGAGCAAGGGTGGGATTTGGAGGCAATGGTCTCCCAGTCTGTGGAGGTAAAGGCTGTTCCAGGCAGGGGAAGAGGGAGCTGTGCTTTGAAAATAAGCCTTCTGGCAGCTGTGGTGGGATGGCTGGGGTTGGGGCAATGCCTTGGCTGAGCCCAAGCCCTGCCTGCCCATCCCACAGACATCCACACCCAGGGCAAGAGGGCAAGTCCAGGCTCGAGTTGGGCAGCTTTGGCACCTGCAGGTTCAAGGAGACAGCAAATCTGGAGGGCTGGGATGGATCCTGGTGGTTTTTTTTCACCACCATCTGCAAATTCTGCCCCTGTAAAGGGACAAAACCCCTTTTCAGGGACGGCTCTGCAAACACCTCCATCCCAGGGATGCTCAGCCAGGCTGTCATGGCTGGTAGCAATGCCATACCACCTCCACAACCCCACTATCGGGCTCCTCCGCGGCAGCACGAGCCACCCGTGGGCTTGCGAGAAACCCTCGCGTGTTGTGTTGTGTTTCCCCCCTCCCCAGCCCCGTCTCTGCAATGCATATTTTGTGAAGGTTTAATTGGCTGCAATTATTAACTAGCACGGACACTGGAAACCTGCCAGTCAGGAAAATAATGAACCGTTTTAACACAAATTCAGCCCGTAAACAAACGCGGCTGCCAGAGCCACTGCGGCTGCCCGGCGCTGGGAGAGGCAGCGCAGGAGATGAGCAGGGACACCCAGGGCAGCCCTGCTTTTGCCCCCGGCACTGGATGAGGGTCCACACTCCTGTGGCCATCCCATGTTCCTGTGGGAAGGCCTTGCCCTTCTCCAGGGGCTCTCCCACAGGATCGAAATGCCAGCCTCAAATGGCAGCAGCAGTAATGGAGCGGGGGGCAGACCCCCGTACATGTAAGAAGATGTAGATTTAGGCTTTGGGGTAGTTTAGGGGGGGATGTGTGGCAGGGGAGAGGTGGCAGCAGGGCTGTGCTTGGAGGAGAGAGTGCACAGGGTATCCAGGGCTGAGCACAGCATCCTTGCTCCTGACCTTGTCCCAGTCCCACAAGCCTCCCTGGGGCCCTGGCACTTCCACTTGCACAAGCAGCAAACCTGCTCTGCCCAGCAGATTATCTCCTTTATCTACCAACAGGATCTCCCCAAAAAAGGTTTTCAGGGCATTTGGGCACTGGGCAAACAGCCTCCTCTGCTTACTATGGGCAGGAGGACGAGGTGCTGGGGCACTCCCTGAGGCACGGGCATCCCCTGACCCCCTCAGCATCCCCTCAGTACCCAGAGCAAAAGAGCAGAGTCCTCTTGGCAAAAGGCATCTGTGAGACCCAGACCTGAAATCTTTCACCCATGCCAATCTTTCTGCCAAGGAGCTGCTTTTGGTTTATTCTGAAAGGGTTATATTTTTCTATGTTATGTTTTAATTTTCTCTCTCTCTCTTTTTTTCCCCCCCTTCAATAGTAAAACGGGCTGATGCTGCTTTTAACTTGCAGTAATTTGTGGAAATTAAAGAAAAAAAAAAAAAAAAAAAGGAAAATGATTTGCAACACGACCCAGATTTTAATGGCAACTCTGCAATGGGTGTCTCCAGGCTTTGTTTTACTATATTCTTTCTTTCTTTCTGTCTTTCTCTTTTTTTTTTCTTTGAATGAACTCACTCTCAGAACGGTGAAAAAAATCTCTCAAATCTGCATCGTAAAAGTGTCCTGAATTGTTGTTCTGATTTTTTTAAAACACTCCTGATAAATGAATTGTTCTGTATCTGGATGGAGATTAAAATCATCTTGGTCTCACGTGTAACTCACAGGAGCAGATTTTGCCATTAGAAAACAAAGCAAAATTTTATAAACCAGAGAATTAAAAAATACATAAATTAGTAAAAAGCTGAAATTGTCTCTTTCCTCAGGGTCATGTGTGTAAAAAAGCATTTTCACATCTTGTCTGGGCTACGACTATTTCTGCCCCCCTTTAGAAGTGGCTCCTTCCCTTGAATTAAGCACCAAGATAGTAAAGATACAGTATTTATAAACCAAAAAAAAAAATACCGCGGGCACAATTTATTAAACAGCTACGATGTGACAATAAATAATTTTAATGTCGATCAAGGTCGGATTATTGTCACTGAAATTTAGAGTGCAAAGATAAAAGCCTGAAAGGGAGAACCGAAACCCAACCCCGGAGATGATTCCGATATCTTTGTTCCTCGCGATCTCTGTTTTGGGTGAGAGTTTAAACCAGTTTAATTTGAGGAGAAAAAGGTCAAGTGTGGTGAGCTTTTAAGAAATATAGTAGGAAAATGAATTCGTGTTTGAGATTCGTGAGAGGAGCTGGGGTTTTTTGTGTGTGTGTGTGAAAGCGAGAGAGAAGACAATTTTATTTTATTGTTTAAAAACTGCTTCGGTTTTAGTTTTCTTTTCAGCGTCAGGCAGCAGAGGGCAAGTGATGCTTCTCCCCGCCCGGACTATAGTCACCCTCCCACCTCAGGAAAACTCAAAGTTGACCCTCCTGGGTTGCATCGGCTGGAGTTGTCCCTGTTTCGGGACAGACGTTTATCAGCGCAGCCAAAGTTCACACGCCGGGGAAGCTCCGGAGGCTGCGGGGCTGCTCAGCTCCCGGGACCGGCCCCGGCCCCGGCTCCCCTGCCTGCCGCACACGAGCCTTGCGGGAGAGGGGCCCCTGCGAAAACCCTCGCTCAAATTTTCCTCTTGGGTTCCTTGAGTTATTCAGAGGGGCAGCCTGTGCATCTGGGGAGAAAACAGCCCTTTTTGGGGATGGTAAAGAAAAAGGAATTGGCTTGATGGGGAGTGAGACATGAAGGAAAGTGAGGCCAAGGAGACGGCTCTGAGGGAAGCATCCTCATCACCTCGTTTTTAACTCCAAAACAAGGATGCTCGGGATGCTGAGCTGTAACAAGGTGCAGGCAGGGCTGCTGGCCTCTGCTGGATTCCCCTGCAGGGCTGAGACCCTCTGGGCAGAAGGGTTTCCTTCTCGACTCCTGCCCACCAGCCACACGCAGGGGCTCTGCCTTGGCCCCGAGTTCAAACGGTGCTGATTTGGGGCTGTAACCAGCAAACACTCAACTGGAGTGGCCGAGTTGGAAACCCTCTGCGTGTGTCTAGGGTGATGTTTTTATTCTGCATCCCAATAATGCCCAATCCCTCCTCAAGACAGAGCTCCCAGTTATTTTTACAAGGATTTAGGGGCACGGCATAAATAAGTCTACCCATACATATATACAAACGTGTGTCTGTGCCTTCCAAATTAACACCCAATGCTGGCTTAAACCCCACAGCACCAGAACCCGTGGAGATAGAGGTGTGGGCTGGAAGGGGGATGTCTAAGTTTGTCCCCAGAGCGGCTGATGGATGGAACCGGTGGGGGCCGGATGGTTTTAATCAGCCTCTGTGGTGTGTGTGTGTGACAATAGTTGGGTGAAGGAGGGGACCTGACACTGGCATCCTTGGTTTGTTATAAATCACACCCGTAGGAACAGGGAGGGGGGGGGGGAAAGGAAAAAAAAATTAAATCCGGGGGATGGTGGTGCTTTTAGTGCCAACTCAATCCCCAAGCTGGAACAAAGCTTTGCCAGCCCTGAAATAAATGATGCTGCACCTAATGGCTCTTATCCCTTCCCCGCTGCCTCCGACCAGGCAGCTTTAGGGGTTTAACGAGGCCGATGCGATGGGAAGCAGCATCTGGGCCTGACGCCGGTTTTTAGCAGCAAAGGTGGCCCCACCGGGTGGGGTGAAGGTCCTGAGGGGCTCGTGGTCAGAGAAGGGGAGGGTAAACTCATCCCCACGTCCCCAGGTCCCTGCTCAGCCGATGCCCCGCAGCCGCCGGGCTCCTCTCTCTGCTCAATTGCACAGCGCACAAATGGAATCGCTCTCCTCGCTGTGTTTGTGGCCACGGGAGTGGAAGAATTACATTGGGCTGAAAATAGTATTTACTTTTACTGATTGAAAAATAGATGTTGGGGGAAAAAAAAATCATAATAATAAAAAAAAAAAAGCAAAAAGCAAAAGCAGGAATTGAAACTATAATTACAACAAACCATATGTAAACTCCCAGGTAAACACTGATTATACTGTGTCATTTCAGCCGGGCTTTATTAGCGAGGGAAGAAGTGAATCTTCTTTCTCTCTCCGCCTGCGGTGGATGCAGCGCGCAGGATCCCACCGCCTGCCATTTGCAGAGCACTTTACACCCTTAAAAATATCTCACATCTATGGCCTGATCCTGCAGAGGACTCAGTAGCACTGTTGCCAGGGATGAGCTGTGTCCTCTCCCTCCCCCGGGTGCAGAATGGGTCTGCTGGGGTGTTGTGGGTGCGGGGCTGAGCCACCTCTTGCACATTCAACCCTTTGGGGAAAGGCTGGGAAGTGGACAATGGGTGACAGCAGGGTGTGGACCCAGTATGCTTGCTCCTACAGTGTTGTCTCCCCGAGAAGGGAGGGGATGGGGTTGGGTGGGATGGATGGATTGCCCCAGCTGCAGCACCCCCTTTCCCACACGCAGATCACAGGCACAGTTGCAGGAGGAGAGAGCTGGCAAGATCCATCCTAGGAAAAGGGCTGGAGGAGGTGAGTGGCTGCAGCCTCACCAGGCCCTTTGCTTGTGCCCCAGTAATGGAGCCAGACCCCCATCACCGGGGAGCTGCATCCCCAGAGCCCAGAACCCTAAATACAGGAAAAGAGCAGGGTTGGTGTGCTGTTCCTGGACACCTGGGTTCTGTAGCATCTCTCTTGCTCACTGTCAGGGCACATGGTCCTGCAGAGCCTCCAGGACCTCTCCTCCCTGCCAGATCTGGTGGAGATAGAGCAATGCCATTGCACTGGTGATATGTCGGTCCCCACTATCCCCCTGTGACTTCTCGGGACACCCCAGCAGCATCGCTGGCTCTGCCATGTGGCACAGAGGTCACCTGGCAGTCCCGTCCCATTCGGGTGAATATTTGGGGTGCTCTTGCCGCCGTTTCCTTGTGGGGGGAGATGGGAGCAGAGGGGAAGAAAGAAACCACGGCTAACGTGGGTAACGCCAGGTATGGCTTATACAACAGGGCTGCAGGGCCCGGCCGGCCTTACAGCTTTGCCATAGTGGCACCCTGTGGCAAAATGCATTACTACAGCTGGCAGGGGCTTCGGAGGGGGACACAAGGCCTGGGGGGAGACCCTCGCCCTGGGAGCTCGCAGCCCCACGGGGACACACACCCGGCCGAGCAGGTAGGGATGGGACGGCGGGGGCTGAGCAGCGTGTGGTCCCATCTCCATCACATCCCCGTCCCTCGTGCTGGGTACCACCCGTCCCCGTGGCTGCCCGTGGGGGCCGGCCGGGATGCCCAGCCAGCCCGGGCACCCCCTTGGGCCAGCGCCGGGCTGCTGGCAAGCTCTCCGGCCACGGCGCTTGCCCGCTTAGGGCTGCCCGCTGGCATCCGCGGGTCTGGGTGCGCGGGGCTGCGCGGTGGCGCGGGGGAGCGGGGGGGTGGGGGGTGCTGGTTTTCTCCTCCCGGAGCAGACCCAGAGTGACGGAGCGAGCTCTTTGTCTGCCTGCGCCTGCCTGTCACGGCTCCCGGCGTTTCCCAGCCACCTTGCACGCCGCGCAGCCACTTCGGCAGGAGCTGTCTCGGAATTTTAATGCGGCTGATTAACGCGGCGCGATGCGAGCGCGGAGCCAGACGTAGCCCTTCCCCAGCCTCGGCTTTTGGGGGAACGAGTCACCAAACCCCACCAGGCACCCCCTTCCCCCCTCACCCACGGCACATCGCCCCATCCCCGAGTGAGCTGGAGAACGAGCTGGGTGCGGGAAGCGATCCCAAAGGGAGAGGTGATCCCAAAGGGAGAGGTGATCCCAAAGGCAGAGATCCCAGCGCCGGTCCGGTCTCAGCTCAGTGAGCAGTGAGGTGTAATGCAGGTACTGCTGCCGTCCCAGCTTGGGGGTGACAGAGCTGGAGTTGGCTGGTGGTGATGGGCTGTGGGATGTGGCACTGGGTGACATGGCAAAGAGCTGCAGGAAGGGTCACCTCTCCTTTTGAGAACAAGGGTGAGTGATGGCAGACTCCAGGCAGAAGGGAAAAAGGTGAAGGAGAGAGAGTGGAGAGGCAGGGGAAAGCTGCCTGCCAAGCAGGGAGGAGGAGATGGGCGAGTAGATAGCCCTGCCGCCCGGGAGGGGACGAGGGGGAGTTATTGACACAGAGGACATGTTGCTAAAAATTAAATCTGTCCCTTCCTCAGGCGGTGTTGACAGAAGAGGATGGGCAGGAGATATCAACGGCAGGCACATGTGTCCCAGGAGAGGCTGAGACACCAGTGGAGACGGAGCAAGAAACGAGCCTCGGACGGCTGCGGGAAAGAAACTCAAATCCTCTTTGGAAAGTGGGGTGCACCTGCAGGCTGAGGACACCCCATGTAACACCCATCCCTCTGAGCACCAAGGAGGGTCCTGTGGTTATCAGGGCCTGGCGTGGGCCCCATCGGCACTGGAGAAGGTGCAGAACCATGTGAGGGGCCAGGAGAGACCCAGTACCCCTGGTGCACAGAGCTCTCCCAGCTGAGAGAGGTGCAGCAGGAAACCTCCCCTCAATGTCAGATGATGAGGGAGGCTGCACCAGGCCTCTGCTGCAGACAAAAATGAAATGGGGAAGAAGACATCCCCAATTCCTCTACAGCTGGATGGGGGCTTGTGCCCACCAGGCTTGGTGTGGGGATGGTCCCACCGGCTTTGGGCCTCCCTACACTACCAACAGCTCCCATATAGGGAGCCAAGCTCAGCCGGGAGCAGCCGGGGAAGGAGGGAGGGGAGGAGGGAAGCAGCAGCCACCGTGACAGGGACTACAGCCTGGGCATCCCTGTGCCACTCATGTGCTGACAACTGGGAGGATGATGGCATAGTGCATCTTGTTATGACATGGATGGATGCTCACAGAGGCAGAGCAAAGGGGGAGAGGCTGGGAGAGCCACACAGGACTCAACACACTGTTAGGCTGTGCCCATGGATAGAGGGGGAGCTGTGAAGGGGACAACTGGGCACCCAGGGAACACAATTGCCCCAGCATCTAAAGGCCCACAGGTCAAACATTTGAAGCAAAGGTGATTTGGGCTCAGATGGGAGAGAAAATCCATCTCTGGAGCATCTCCAGTGAGAGGTGACTTCAGATTGGTCATGGAGGCTTGAGCTGGCCGAGTGGTTGGCTGGGAGAGTTTGGGTTGATGTTTCTAACTCAATTGCAACCAAGCCAGCTCTGGTGGGGATGCTTGTGATGTCTATTAATGGTGGTGAAGGAAGGGACTAACAGATTTTTACATCACCCAAGCATACTACCATGACTGTACTACTTCACCACAGGGCTTCCCAGATGGCAGCCATGTCCCAAAAACTTAATGATGCAGAAAGGGAATAAACTCCAATGCAAGGAGGACGGCACGAGCCCCCCTCTGCCTTAGGGCTGCTCTTACTAAATCAACCCTGTTTTGGGGATCCATGAGGCAGACCCAGAAAGCAGAGCAAATACCACTTCATGGGAATCACTCATTTCACCTTCAGACCAGAGGTCCCCTGTTTCTGCAGCTTCCATGTGCAGACCCCTGCTCTCATCATTGAAGCTTTTTGTCCTGAGCAAGGGCTTTCTTCAGGAAGGTGATTTCACTCCCATGAGCACCTTCCCTGGTTTTCTTTGGGGCTGTGCATCCCCTTTAGCATCCTTTTACCCTATTAATATCCTTTGACTGTCCTCACACCTGCAGACAATCTGGTCCCCAACCACCTCCACCTCCCCCATCCCCTCCTCAAAAGCTTCCCTCAGCTGTCTTTAAGTCGTAGCTGAAATCTGCGGTATGTAGGAGGAGAAATTCAGTCTGACAGCAGTTTAAAACACCGCACTACTTGGCAGATTTAAATGCTATTTTAAATATAAGCTATGACACAATGGACAAAAATAGCATTGAAAATACCCTGTCATGTTCCATATTGCGAGGAATAGAGAAGCAGACCAAGGCTAGAAAGGAGCAGAGAGAGGGGCCAGATGGAGAGGAAGAGGTTATTTTGTTTGTTTTAAAGAAACTGGACAACTGTATTTTGTATGTGACTGGGTGAATGTGTTTGGTGGAGCATGGAGCCACCACCAAACAAATAAATAAATAAACATTCCCATGAAAAATCTACTGGTTTTATTCTGTGTGGGATCTGCCAAAGCAAGTTTGTTGGTAAGGAATTGGTGAGAGGATATATTTGTCACCAGCTTGCTTTGGTGATGCTCAACATCAGCAGCTACCAGCCATCAGAGACTGCTCGGTTCCCCTCTAAGCTTTTCTCTCTCCTTTATTTATCTATGATTTAACAGGAATTTGTTCTCCCTGAGAAAAAGAAAAAGCCACACTACCTAGGAGTGAGGGTTCACTCGTGTCTCCCGGGTTGCTGTGGCAGTGCTGGGCTGGGAGTGTCCCTGCAGGGTCAGCCTGTGGGACCAGGGAGGCATGGAGGGATGAGGGCTGAGCCATGAGGCATGGGGCTGTGTGGTTGGAAGGCCCCAGGAGCTCATCTGACCCCACAGCATGGTTGCTGGGTGTGAAGCACTAGGAGTATCTGGGCCCTGAGCCTGTGGGGCTGCAGGGAGAGGTTCTTTCTTCATCATCCTTCCTGAATACAAGTGCTGCTCCAAGCTGCTCTCTTCCCAGCACCTTCACACACACTGACAGGGCAGGACACTCATCCATCCTCTTTTTGAGTGTGCCTCAGAGGAGCAGGCTTTGGCTCCTTCCAGACCCCCCAGTACAACCAGCAGTAAATCTAGTAGGAAAGAATTGACTAGAAGGTGTTCCAAGAGATTTGGGGAGTGTCAGCAAGCACCACGTGCTGCCCTGGACAGCCCTGGAGAGAGGGGTTCACTCCCAGGCCAGGATCGGAGTGTCTCTGGCTGCCTGGTTGCAATAGCAATTGCTCCTGCTTATGCTGAGGTAAGGATTTGGTGCCCAACAAGCGCCTGATGGCACAGGTTACCAGGCTGGCTGTGCTGCCAGTGCCCTACTGACCCTCCTTGAGCCCCTCCACACACGGCTTGTCCCACCACAGCAGCAGAAACCAGGGGCAGACACCCACAGCAAGAGGTTTGAGCCATCACCTTCAGAAAGGTCTTTTTTATTCTAAACCCAGTGTGTTATTATAACAGAAACACACATTTTAAAGAGTTAAACAAAACTGTTAAATGAAGCTTGGTTAGCATTAGAAACCAAAGACTGAAATCTTTCAGCCCCTTGCAAGTCACCAGAGCCTGGGAAAACGTGCCCTTGGTTTTCCCTGCCAACATCTCTGGGCAGATTTCCCTGACTGTCCAGTGAGGAGAGCAAAAGCTTTTTATTAGGAGAGAGAACTGCCCTGAAGCTGTGCTTCTACCTCACCCCTCTGGTGCCCACCCCAGGCCAGAGGCTCAGGGCTCCTCCTGACCCTCTGGCTGTGCCCACTCATGAGGTCCCTGTGAGAAAGAGGTCTCTGGGCACCGTGGCAGCAAGACCTTGAGCATTGCTCAGTGTCAGGAACCTCCTTGCTGCTGACAGCACTAGGCAGGGAGGAAAATCTGCAAAGCTCCCAACAGGTTACCATGAGCTTCTCGGTCTCCAGGCTAAGGCAAAGGGCAGAGGAGGTGCATCCACACCTCCACATCTTAATCCAGACTGTAGAGCCCCCCGAGCTTTTGCAGAGGCAGACACACAGTGGGTTCAGCATGGAGCCTGGCACCAGACACTGGCACCATGCAGGATGTGCTCATGCAGTACCTCTCAGCTCTTGTGCACCTGGCAAAGGGGAGCGTGTGCCCTTCTCAACACCTCCCTGTGTGTGCAAAAACCCAGAGGCAGAGGGAAATGGGAGGATCCCCCGGGAGAGGTGGAGGAAAACCTCCTGGTAGGCCCAAGAGAGACTTTGCTGTTACTGCCAGCTGGGGGCTGGGTGCTCTGCTCACTGGGTGATTTTGATGCCCCATTCAGAGAAGCAGAACGACTGTGCTGTGAAGGCAGCCTGTTTTTGTGCTAGTTTTCTGTGTTAGATTAAAATAAAAGACTTTCTGGGCCTTTTGATCTGCCTCGCTTCTCTACTGACACCTCTGGGACGCTCACAAGCATTTGGGCACGGTGGATCCCCAGAGCTCAGCAGAATCCCCAGGGCTCCCAGTACAACCAGGAGCAGAGAAGTGAGGATGGGATGTGTTCCTAGCCCCTCTCAGCCTTTCCCCTGGATGCCTCTCCCTCCAAAACACCATCCCCTGTGGCAGTAGGAGCCTCAGGGTGCAGAGCTGCTGGTGCTGGGGTACACGGG
The DNA here is from genome assembly GCA_013401255.1 of Urocolius indicus. NCBI lineage: Eukaryota > Metazoa > Chordata > Aves > Coliiformes > Coliidae > Urocolius > Urocolius indicus. Next base: position 69,317 of record WBNH01005228.1, read on the forward strand.
GCCACGCCAGGCTCCTGCCCACCTGCGGCAGGTATCGCTGGGCCTGAGCTGCTGGCTGGAGCAGTGGCATTGCAGTCCTGCCTCCTCTTCCCGCCCTGCCCAGCTGCGAAGGCAGCTCAGCTCCCTCCCTCGCTCTTTGTTAACCACTGAATTCATCTGACAACTCAAAGAGAGAGAGAGAGAGAGAGGAGAGACCCTGCGGCCCGCCGTGGCCGGCGCGGTTCCCCGGCTCCCCCTCTGCCCTCATTTGCAATGCTTGAGTGGGGATTTCTCTATTTACTAAGCTAACAATGTGGGTTCCCAGGGCCTGGGCTGATGATGACATCCCGGCGCTGGTGGGTGGTGGGGCCGGGGGGGCGGCGAGGGCTGGGGGGGGATTGCATAATGCCGAGGCAGGCGTGGGAAACCACAGCATCTGCGAGAAAAGTCTCTGCCAGTCGCTTTGAGCATGGCTCAAAGAGCTCCCGGGGAAGCCACGGGGCAGAGGGAGCCCCGGGGACCCGGTGGCAAGGAGAGAGGCTCAGACCCACCTCCCACGACCCCGGCCCCGCTGCCACCGCCTCGCAGAGCCGGGGGCTGCCAAAATGGCCCCGCCGCCACCGCCTCCGTCCCCGGAAGGGTTAACGCGGGCCGCCATAGGCCTGCTCATTACAGGGTTAAGGGGGAGATGGCACTTGCAAATCCCTCAATTACCCGGGCCAGAAGGCTGCTCAGGAAGAGCTTTATTAACGGTTGCCGTCTTCATTAACCGCTTCTCCACAGCTGCCTAATTACGGCCGCCATTAGGCTCGCCGGGTCTCCCCGCCACCGCCCTGACCCCTCGGCCCTCTGATTAACCTTAATTACACGTCCATCCCGGAGCACCGGGCGCTCACCTGAGCGGGGGGCCGGCGGGCAGCCTGCGGGTCGGGCAGCCGCGGCGGCGCGGGGAGGGGGCCGGTGGCCCAGCGCCCGCCGCACGCCAGATGTTCGCCGCTGAAAAGCGGAGGGCTGCCCTCGCACTGAGCTAAGCGGAGGCAATCAGATCGGTAGCAGGGCATTGAGGGAGGCGGTGAAAGGCCTTCCCACCTGAGCCGATGGGGCTCGGCCGGGAGGAGAGCGGGGCTGCCGGCCAGGGAAGGAGGCGAGGGGGGAAGAGCGAGAGAGGCTGCGGGTGCTGCTGGTCATCCCCCAGCACCCTGCTGCGTGTCTCCTCCAGGCCTTGTTCCTCTCTGGTTAGGTTAGGGGATGTCCCCCAGGCTGGATGCCTGGACGTTTGCCCCCGAGGTTGGCCATATGGTGCATGGTTGGCATTTGGGGCAAGGCCACTGGCACTATGGATGACGGCAGAGACCACACTGCCCTCCAGCTCTGCCATTCCCAGGAAGCCAACATTGCTCCAGGACAGCCCCAGCCTGACGTACTGTCCTGGCTTCCTTCCACAAAGATCATAAAATCATAGAATGGTGGGGTTTGGAAGAGACTTCTAGAGCTTCTAGAGCAGTCCGACCCCCTGCTAAAGCAAGTTCCCCTCAGTCAGGTCACACAGGAGCGTGTCCAGGTGGGTTTGGAAATCTCTAGAGAAGGAGATTCCACACCCTCCCTGGGCAGCCAGAAGATGCTGCTGCTTTTCCTCTCTCCCTTGCTGAACAGGCCGAAGCACGGCTCCTCGGGTGCAGGGAAAATGGAGCCGCTTTCTGCCTCTCCTGTGAGATGCCCCCACCAGCCTTCTTCCCCCTCATTGCCACACACCTCCCTTTTGGGCGGGGAAAAAAAAAAAAAAAAGAAAAAAAAAGAGATAATAAAGTTCTTATTTCCACCACATTTGCCATTTCCTGGTCTAAGTAAAGAGTGTCATAAGAGTGACAAGCTAAAAGCCACTGATTACTGTGGATTCATGGCATTTATTCTCCTCGTGAAAAGAGCAAACATCAGAAATAATGTGGTCCGGCCTGCCTCGGAGCCTAACCCTGCAATTAATCAGCATTCATGTGCAGAAGGTGCACGAGCATCTGATATGCAGAGAGGGAGTAATTAAAGGCAGATGCAATCTCTGCTTCCCGCAGGCCTGGGGAGGGCAACTGTGTCCTCCCCCATTGGGGCACAGCCCCCCAAAGTCACCCTTGTCCCTTCCTCCCTTTTCCTACTGAGCAGCCCGTCCCGCTCGCCCCGTCTGCCTTAGCTGGGTGCCGTGGGGACAGGCCCTGCTGCCGGGAGCCAGCAGAGCCGCCGGGACCCCGCATCCCTCAGCTGCCTGCTCGGCAAAGCGAGCGCCAGGGCTTGGGGATGAGGCATTTAGGCGAGCTTCCGATGCCTTGAACTCTGACACGGCTCGGTGACACCGAGAGGTCCCCAGAGAGGGAGACTGCTGCGGGCCGGGGCTTGCCGGGGACTATCGCTGGCCTCCTCCCGCCGGGGTCTGCCCCGCTGCTCCTGCTGATCCTGTCGAGACCTTTAATCCGTGGGGGATCAGCAAATTAATCCACTAAAGCATGAAGGGCCTGAGCTGTGTTTAATCGCTCCCTTTTGTGTCAGGGGACGGCTAAATGACCATACAAGAGAAAAACCCACAGAGGGGTCAGAGGGGAGGCGGTGGGCGATTAACCCCCGTCACCTCCCTCCAGGCTGCGGCGCGGGGCGAGACGGGGCTGAGCCCATGGTGGGCACCGGTCGAGCCGTGGGCCGCTCGTGCCCCTGTGCCCCCCGTCAGGGCTGGCAGCGTGGCCCACGGCGCTCCGCGTTCCCCTCGGCGTGGCCGGAGCTGCCCCAGACACAGGCAGGACGAGCTGTGCAAGGTCTCAGCCTGGCTCCGAGAGCCGACAAGCTGTTATCACGGCAATTACCCCCTGATACGCCCTTTGGGAGCTGTTTCGGCCGAGGGGTCAGCGATATTGACAGCGGCCGAATCCTCCCCTTGCCCCCGGGGAGGAGGAGCTGTGCTGGGGGAGGCTGAGCAGAAGCTGTCTGCCTGCTCCAGCACAGATTGTGCCAACGCGTGGTTGTGAGCGCGGCGAAGGCTCACAGCCAGCACCCTTCAAAAATATCACTCGGGGAACAAATGACACCACCTCCCCCTCGCCATCCTCACACACCAACGCCCTCGCCCCGGCAGGGGCGGCCACGCCAGCCTGGGTGCCAGCAGCCCCCAGGGTGTCCCCCCTCCTTCCCGTTTGTTTCAAAAGGAGAATAACCTGCAATATATATATATATATATATATATATATGGTGTGGTTTGGTTTTTTTTTTTCTTTTCTGGAAACTAATGGACTCCTTAAATAGCAAAAATTGCACCCTGTAATTAAGATCTTGCTTTTTAAATGATTAATCATTCTAACCCCTTCCAGCGGCATCCCACTTACTGCTGCTCTCATATTGAAATGCAGATCTGAGAGGGAGGGAGCCGAGCAGGTCTGCAGAGAGGAGCAATTAAATCTTCCAGCTGTCGCTGGTCCACCCCATCCTCCGTGGGGTTGGTTTTTTTTTTCAGGAAGCCCTGGGCGTTGTCCGCCGGGCTGGCTCCGTGCCCTGATCCACATCCCCCCCTTCCTCTCCTCTCCATCCTCCTCCCCACCTCCAGCCCTCCTTTTTCTGTTGTCTCTTGGTTTCTAGGCTCGGTGGTACTTTCTCACGGCAAGGTCTGACCTGCCTTTCCTTGGAAGTGCTGTCAGCTCCCTGGAAAGCTGCCTGTCCCCCTCTTCCCAGGTGAGAGGGGAAAGAATGTGAACTCAGGGTTATGGTAACATCACCCAGAGAGCCAGCGGTCCCAGTCCAGCCTGGAACAACCAGCTGCCTGCCTGGGGACTGTCGCTTTGTGTCTCTGCCTGTGCCAGTGTTTGCAGCCCTCGGAGGGTCTCACCCTGCCGTCCTTCTCTTGGCTTTCCTCAGAACCATAACCCATGGTGAAAAATCAAACCCTGCAAAAGACACCCGTGAACATGTGCCACCTCCCTGCAAAGAGTTCCCCACAGCCTCAGCACATCTCCTCCCTCATTCACACTTCCCCAAGACCAAGTGCGGGTTTCTCGGAATGCTTCAGCAGGAAAACTGCTCAGCTGTGCAGATGCCATAACCAAAAGCAGCTCCTCAGGCTCACCTCTCTCCTGGAGGTGCTCTCTGGGTTGAGGGGCATCCTGCAGGTGTTTTCTAGAAGCGTGCAGTTGGTTTTTCAGCCCGTTGTGGTGAAACTATGGGTGGATGGAAGCCAGACAAAGGAAAATAGACCTGGTTTCAGTCCCCAGCAGTGTTAGGCCAATGGCTTGGGAAGGACAGGCTCACTCCTGGTCACCACCCAAAGGGGAGAGACCTGGGATATGCATTTCTGTTTCATTTCTCTGCAATAAATCCCTAGTTTTGTCAGTCCCCTGGCAGGTCTGTGAGGTGGCCATGACTCCAACCCCCATCTCCACAAGCCAAGAGGAAACCTGGTACCCCAAATTTATCGAATTCAGTACAATAGACACAGTTTCTCCAAAGAACCAGAGAGAGGGGTCACTGGAGACTCCATGTCTGAGTGTCTTAAGTCTATCAGACTGATATTTCTGACGTGAAAAGGGAGAGGAGACAGGAAAATCTGTAACCAGGTGAGATGGGGGAAAGGGAATGGCAAAGAAGGAAAGGACGAGAGGCTGGGATGAAGAGAGGACGCTCCTGACAGAGTGGAAATAAGAGGAGAAAATGCTTCTTCAAGGAGGTGGGAATGGAAAGGGGGCTCCTGTGATACTGTTATCTCTAAAATGCTGTACCTGTCTTTTCAAATGTTTCCAGAAGATCTAAGGAAGGAAGAGAGATTGGAGCTCCTCTGGGCCATCCATCCCACAGTCACTGGAAGGTGTACTGGGCCAGTGCAGTGCTGAATCCTGGAGCAGGGCAGGGGAAGAGTGTTTTGTGAACTGGGGGAGTGAGGAGTGAGCCCCCTCTGTGTTACAAGTCGGACACTGTTCACCCTCAGCCGTTTCCACTCTGATTTTCAGGCTTATTCCTGAACTTTGGGATGCGGTGTCTAGCTAGGATGTGGCTCTAGGGTAGGATAAGACATGGTTCTCCTCACCAGGTACTGATTTCAGCGTGCCAGGGTGTCCCAGGACACAAGGCAATGCTCTCGGAGAGGCCAAAGGGAGTTCCAGCCCTCTGCCCTCATCCTATTGATGTGGATGTACCCAAGAAGGAAGAAAAAGCCGTCACCACGATGGCTTTTAACGGGGTGGACCAACATTGGCCTGGGGCTGAGCTAGGGCTCAGAGGCTATTTTTCAATGACAAAATGGAGAAGATATTAACAACTACACAACAAGTGACAAGGAACCACACGGAGCCTGAGCTGCCCTCCCAAAGGAGTGACTGCCTGCAGTCTCCATGCTGCTCCCACATCCTCTCTTACATAGTCTCGATTCTCCAAAACACCCAGCCACCCTCCAGGATTCTAAAGCATTAAATACCCAGTTTTGTTGCTGTTTTGGCTACAGTCTTGATGGGAAAACATAAGCAACCATGCATGGAAAGGCCATGTTACTGGCTTACACAGCCAAGAGCACTGCAAGGGTTAACCAGCAGGTAGGGGAGGCGAGTACAGGGGAATCCTGGCGGGACCAGATTCCCAGAGCTCCAGAAGGAAAGTCAGCAAACCCCACCAAGCTCTCTATTTACAAATGCCCGCTCCTCTCCATGGCCCCTTTCTTCCTCCTCCTTGCTTCCCTCTTTCTACTCCCTGCTCTGAGTTGCAAGGCACAGGACCCTGGCCCGTCCCCGAGCTCACTCCCCACCCTCATTTGCATTTTCACCAGCCTTGATTAATGCCAGAGCCTGTTTATAGAGTTACAATCTCCAAATTAGGTTGCCGAAGGCATCCCGGGCCAGCCCTGGAAAAATCTCGGTGGCTGAAAGGAGCCATAACTAAGCCTCAAGCAGACGTCTTTATTCAGCTGTAATTGACGTTTAACAGACGTCTGTAACTTCGTCTGGACTTATAAAAAAACCCCGAAAGAAAGTTCTCCCCTCTCTTTATGTTCCCCCCTTTTATCCAGCAGTCAAAAGTGTAAGAGCCCACCACACCGGCCCCACTCGGTCAGTGTGCAGCAGGGGCCGTGACAATAGTGGGGCTGAGACAAAGCCGCAGCCCACGCTGCACACACTGGCGCCTTGTATGTCTATTTACCTCCTAGAGTGGTTTATGCTAATTTATTGGTGAGCGACGACCACTTCTGCATACTGATGTGCCCGCCACTTCTTTCTGAGCGGGGGCCCTCGTCTGCAGGGAGGCCCTTGGGGGGATCCCCTTCCCCAGCCAGTGGTACCCTAGAAAGGGGTCTCCATGTGTCCCCCCTGAACCTGGCCGAGATGCAGGTGCCATCGCAGCGTGGCTCTTGATTTTGGTCCCCTTTGGATACGGGCTGCTGCTACCGGCCCTGCGCGCCGGGATGTGCCAGGTGCCGGAACCAACCCGAAGCAGATCAAACCCAGAGCTAAGGGCACGGCAAGCAGTGCTATAGATAGCTTGTGGAGACAGCCAGATTTTCATATAAATATATCTCCGCTGCGTTCTGCTGACATGTGTGAGGATGGGAGGGTGCTCACAAGTCAGGAAGCCACTAGAAATCAGGATAAAATTATTTTCTCCTTTCCTGAGTGCTTACATTGTGTACTGTTCTTTGCTGCACAATGGTTTATTTCAGCACTGGGACATGAATTCTCAGATCAGGTTTTACTGACTAAGTCCTTGAAGGCAAATTTTTCTGTCTTCCCCGAGAAGGACGCGCTGCTGCCCAGCCCCTGGCCAGGGAAAAGCCCCTGTGCTCTCCTGCAGGTGATCACACTGTCAGGAGGATGGTCAGGTCTCTTTCCGCAGACCACATCCTTCCCAGAGGAGGGTTTTATAGACTACTTTCAACACAGACACTACCCAGAGCTGCTAAAGAGAAAATTGATCTTCGTGGTTCAGGATTGCCCAGAGAAAAGATGAAGTTGAAGAAGGAGCTGCTGCTCTCACCCACAAAGCACCTTCCAGCACCTGCAAGGCACAAGGCAAGGCGAAGCCAAGGCTTGGAGGCAAAGCCAGGAGAAACCACCGAGGCAAGGGAATAAAGTCAGGAGCCATTTGTTTTGATGCTGGGAACTTGCTGTTTGTAGCACAGAGGGCTGCTAGAAATCCAGTTGGTGCCACGATGATGAGAAGGTTGGGAATAGTCAAACATGAGTCTTCTGCAGGCAACAAAGTGAATGAGTAGGGAAGCTTATCCAAGAGGAATAGAGGTCATTTGCGGGGTTAACCAAGCATTTGGGCCAGGAAGCTTTAATGCTGTCAAAAATCCTTAGGCCTCCTCAGAAGAGGACGAAGGGGCTCTAGCCCCCCAGCTCTCCCACTGCTCCTCTGCACAGGTGATTCCTGGCTGCAGAGCAAGGCAGGAGGTCTGTCTGTGCAGTGGAGGACGTGCCTCATGGCTAGCAGAGCCACCCAAAAAGAGTGAGAAATCTGGCCTGAGGTACCAGAGGAGCAGCAAGGTCCCAAAGCCAGGAGCTTGCCCTGCCAGGGAGGCCAACAGTGGGAGAAAAAGGTGACACAGAGTTAGCTGGACACGTGGGACTGACACCTTAATGTGCCCTTGAGATGATGCTGGCTGGGAGGGGTTTATTTGGGTCTGGTGCCCACTGCCAAACGTGGCAAGCAGCCCATGCAGCCACTGCTATCCACAGACTGATAGAGCACCTGCACTGTCACACTACCTTCCCCTAGAATGCCAAACACAGCGGCTCCTGGTCCTGGGAGGACTGGAGAAAGTCACCGTGCCTCTGATGAGACTGAGGGAATCCCATCCCACTGCCTGTGGTGCTGGAGGTGGCTGTGGCATTGGCATCAGCTCTGCCCCTACAGCCACTGGGGGACTCCTGCCTCAACCTGCACGAGAGCTCAGACAGTTTTTCACCTGCTTTTTGCTGCTAAAGCTACGGAAAATGGCTGTATCACAGCCACGGATCTGGCCTTTTGTGTTCCTAACCCAAAGGCTCAGGATTTCTTTCCTATTTGTGCTGCTCAAGGCTGCAGTAACTTTTTGCAGCCCCTCTGGCATCTTTCCCTGGGGCTTTTGCATGGTTTTGGGGTGTGAGCAGCTTGCCATGCCATGCCATGCCCTGCCAGAGTGGTTTCCCCTTCCCATGGAAAAGGAAACAGCCTCCCCACGGGTCTGTTCCACAATCCCACAGGTTGTGCACTGAGCCCCGGTCACCTCTGTCTGTCTTGAGATCAAGGGCTCAAAGGAATCAGAGGTCAAGAAAGCCTTTCCAATCTGAGGTAGGGATGAGGAATTTCTCCAAGCTTCCTACAGCAGTGGAGAGGGTGGATTTCCATGTAGTGCTGAGCACAAAGAGCCTGAGCTGCCAGGCATCGATAATACCCAGGAGTGCCTTTGCTCTGGGCTGGTGAGGGAGGTTTGGCAGCAGCACTGGAGAGTCACTGGAGGGGTACAGGCATGAAGGAGAGTCTCATTCCTTTCCCCCAGCACCTTGCCTGCAAGGAAGGACAGGCAGGGCAGGCAGAGCTCTGGGAAGGTGACAGCCCAGGGCCTGGCAGCCTGCAGCCCTGCCTGCACCACTGCCTTGCGGGAAAGGAGGGGGAGATGTGAGCACTATGTCTTAGGCGAGGGCACCTCATGCTGGCAGCTCCAGAAATAGCCTGGAAAGCCTTTGTTTTAGTGATTTCCCTTCTTTCTCACAGGCAGGGCGGTTGGCCTCAGCTGGGGTTGGTGGGGAAAAGGGGCTCTGGAGCAGTGTAAGGCTGTGGGGATCAAAAAGCTTGACGATCATCCTCCTGTTTCCTCTGTCATTTGTCCCCCTGCAAGCCCAAGCCCAGAGCCACCCCTGCATGCAGCCAAGCCAAGCCAGGCTTTTCTTTAGCTACCAGCAGTGAGCATCCTCTAGGGCCATATCTCCAAGGTGCCCGAGCCCTCCAGGACATGGGGGCTACGGGTATGGGTAGTCTGATTTTCCACAGCTCATCCAGAGACACTCTCATGCATGGCAGCAAACCCCGGACACTTAGGGCTGAGCCCCCAACCCTAATGCCCCAACCAACCCACCAAAGGCTTCTGCATCTTCCCTTTCCTCCCAGGGCGAGCCGCCTCAGCAGGGGCATCCCCAGGCCTCGCTGGCGAGCTGTTATCTGCCACTCAAAGGTGGGTGAGAAAAGCAACACCTCCCCCCATCACCTCCCCCCTCCCCCCCCAGATGTCTGGTGTGAATCTCCTGATCCTGCTAACCCAGGGACTCCGCTGGAGCTGGCCGCGTGCAAGCAGCAGCCTGGGGTCTCGCTTAGCAACAGGGCACGGAGCAGCCTGCGGCTGGCGGGGAGAAAAAAGGGCCTTTTCTTGTCGGTGAAAGATTCATCGTTGGGCTGAAAGTGGCCCCTCCCCTCTTTCAAATACTTGTCAGCAGGGAGAATACAGCTTAGATACTGGGCTGATCAGATCATGGCTAATCTGTTATTCCTGGCCACGAAAACTGCCAGAAGACTTTCAAACAACTTCACTGGGAGCGTGTGCGGCGGGAGGGAGTGGGCAGGAGATGTCGAGCTGCTGGCAGCTTTGCGCCGGCATCCCGAGGGCAGCTTCCCCTCATGAAGTGCAGGGATGGGCAGCACTGGTTTTCCACCCCACGCCAGCTGGGGCTGTGGCATCCTCTGTGCCACGGGCAGAAGTGGTTGAGGGAAAGGGGTCAGTGCTGAGCGGTGGGGATGGAAGAGAACTGGGCCCTGCTGGTTGTTTGGCTTTTTCTCCCAAAGTAGGTGGTCTGGAGACAGTCACCGTGGAAGGGCGTTTGCCACCACCTCTGGGAGCCTTGGCATTGCAGAGAGTACCAACAAAAGGTGGCCAGCTCTGAGAAAGGTGTTTTCCTTGTTACTCCCTCCCTCTGGGTTGAGATGTTGGCAAGGGAAAAAATAGACCAGAGCAATCAAACAATTCATACTCAGTGGTTTGCAGGAATTTCACGTGGTGGCCCAGATTCTGCTCCTGTACATGGGGGTACATCAAAGAGACGCTGTTAGCAGGAGATGCAGGAGCACACTCACAGATGGCTCCTACACGTCCTGCTATGGGCAGCACTGAGACTGGTGTGGGCAGCCAGCCCAGGGGACAGTGGCCATGCACCCTCCACTGCCAGGAGACCACTTCTCCTTACAAAACCAGAGTAGATGGAACTGCTTTAACCATTGCCAGTGCATACGCAGGTAAGACCTGATGCCCAGGCCTGACACAGGGTACTCTGCCTCTCCCCAAACAATCTGCATGCCCGTGCATCTTCCCCAAGCACCTCGCCTTGCTCCCCAGCTTTCTTGTTGCTGTTGCCTTGCTCTGCTGCATACTGCTGCCAGCCTGTCTCTAGCCCAAAATCCATCCACCTTTTCTGGGCTAACCACAGCATGAACTGTGGTTTTTGTGCTGGACCTGCTCTGGAGACAGATCCTCAGTAAGACAGCTCTGCCTCTGATGGAAAGGAAAACTACCCCAAAGTGGCCCAAGCTGATGGGAGCATGTGGGAGGGGGATGGATACCCACTGAGCCTGGGGAACCTGCCTGCACACTGGCAGGCTCCTCTTAGTCACGAATAATTAATTACCTTCTTGAGGATCTTAGCTTCAGCCCTTCCCTGCTCATGCCCCAGCCCAGGAGAGGAGGGAGGGAGGAGACGGCAGCGAAGAGGGTAGAGAATTAATTGGACATTGTGTTGGGAATCGCCTCCTGGTCGCTGTCAATCTTGGGAGTGAACAGCCTCTTGTCTCACTCAATAGGAACTTTATATGCTCCTTTAATCCTTCAGTCCGTATTGTCAGAGCTTCCCCCCTCCTCCTGTCTCTCCTTCCCACCGCAGGACTTTTGATGACCCCAGCTGTCTGAGGCAATACAAAGAAGCCCCTTAACTAACACCCTGTGATCTATACAGGCAATAAAGAGGCTCCCCTTGACAAGGATTTGCGGGCAGAATATATGCAAATGCTGGGAGGTGTGTGGGTGGAGAGGTGTGCCCAAAATGCTGCCAAGCGTGCGGTGGGGCACAGCTCCCGGCCCGGGGCATGCGGCCGCCCCAGTGGGGATGTGGTGCAGGTGAGAGATGGTCAGAGAAAAATAAGGCTGGCTGGGGCTGGCTGGGCATCGCATACCCTACCATGGGCCAAAGCAAAGAGGAGAACCCCGTTCACTGGGGCTGCATGGCCAAGTCATCCATGGGCACGTAAATGGGGGGCGCTCTCAGTCCGTGCCCCCCTGTGCTTCGCTCCTCAACGGCCATCTCCCGAAGTCAGGAGGCCATGCTCCTTCCCACATTAGCACATGAATGGGGTTAGGGGTGGGGGGGAGGCGGGAAGGGGGGCAAGCCCCCACTGTCCACTCAAGCAAACAATTTGGCTAGCAAATTGACATAATTACAAGGGACAGAGAGAAAAGAAAGGCGAGCCCCCTCCCCTGCGCTCCAGAGGGCCCGACCCCTGCCGAGTTACTTAGACCCTTTGTGTGACTCAATGCTAGGTACTGATGAGGGGACGTATGCCCTTTTCAAGGGCCCTAAGCGACTGGCTGCCCTAATCTGATTACAATTTACAGCACTCCTTCAGAAGGGGCTGAAGCGGGGCTCACGCAGGCGTGGACATGCCAGGCCCTGCACGCACATGCATGGCAAAGGTAGATGGACACGCACAGTGAAGGTAAATGGACGTGCATGGTGAAGCTGGATGGATGTGCATGGCAAATCTAGAGGGACATGCCAGTGAAGCTGGATGGATGTGCATGGCAAAGGTAGATGAACATGCACAGCAGAGGTGGATGGATGTGCATGGTAAAAGTAGATGGACATGCACAGTGGTACCATGACCATCAGGCTGGCACATGTGTGTGTGCAAGGGCACACCGACATCTCCAGCAACATGGACAACATGGTTTTCAGTGTATGGGCTGTATGTGGTCAAGAAGGCTCAAGGCATGTTGGTGGGGACACAAGGCTTTGCATGGGTGCTTTGCACTCTGCCAGCAGGAGATCCACCATGGCCATCACATGGGGTGTGCAATAAGCCCATTTCAACTCAAATCTGGGGTTTGCACCATGAACCTGCACCCACACATGCCAACACACACATGGACACAGATGTAAGCAGGTCAGCTCCCTTCTCCCAGGCAAGTCTGCAGATGGGAACCCTCTGCAGAGGCACAGGGGTAAGCAGAAGCAGTGAGGGACAGCAGAGGGGTGCAAAGGCCTTCCCCTGAGATCTCTGCAGCAGCTCACAGGAGCAAAGCCCACCATCTGCCTATTAAATGTGAGATTAAACGACGCTGTTCCCCCCCCACCCCGCCTCCTTCCTGCTCTCTCTAACATCAGCCCTTGGGGCAAGCACCACCTTTACATGAGATTTTTCCTTTTTTTTTTAACCTCTTTTCTGCTCCATGCCCTATAGATCCCAGGGGATTAAGCAGCCAGGCTGGGCCTTCCAGCCTCCTTGAAGGCAGGTTGTTTCAGCCAGCCGCCCCATGGGAACCTGCCCCAGGACAACTTTGGTCAATGCCTCCGGTGCTTCCCAGCCAATTTGTACCACCTAATCCCCGCGGGTCCCGGCAACCCCTTTCTCACACGTCCTCCCGCCTGCCCGAGCAGCCCAATCCTCTGCTCCCCGCGCTCCCCTGTTGAGAAATCCTCCGTTCACCGCTGGGGCCACGGCCACACTTCAAACGCGCCAGCCCGACCCTGCTATTGTTTGCCAGGGAATTAAAACTGCAAGGCCAGTCCCAGCGAGTGATTTAGGTACTGAGACCAGACTGAGCCCTGCAAGAGCACGGGCAATAAAACGCTTCGCTGCCCAGCAGCCCGGGCAATTTAGGTGTCTTCCCACGAGGAGGAGGCAGAGCCCGTGGGGACGGGGAGCAGAGTCGGGGCTCCTTCTGCCGGCACATGCACATCGGGCAGGACCATCTCCCACTGCTCACAGATCTGCCCCACCAGAGATGTGGGCTGGCCACTTTGCTAAAGCAGTGAGGGCCTCTCAGTCTTTGCCACTGCTGATCCCCATGGTCCTGTGCAAAATGCTATGAGGAAAGGCTGCGGGCCATGAGGTCTGGACTCACAGCTAGATGCTGGCTTATCCTGGACGTGGCTAGAACTCAAAAGGGGTGGGACGGATGGACAGCGGTCTGGTGGCATGGTAGGAAATGCAGTGCCTCAAAGGTCTGCTTCTGCTTTCAGGTTTTGCAGACTTGGGGCAAAAAGTTTAGCACACCCTTTATGAAATGAGATTGACTACAATGCCTGCCAGTAAACATCCCTGTGGTGGTCTCTGAGGGGATGTCTGGGTGAGGCCATGAGCAGAAAATGGCTGTTACGTCCCTTCCCCAGTGCAAAGAGGCTGGGAGAGTATCTCCTTCCTTCAGCAGACCCCAGCACAGGGAAAACAGGAATTGCCCTTCATTTTCCCATCACTGCCCTGAGGAACGGGTGCAGCTCAACATAGGCTCAGCAGGGATCATTCTCCAGAGACCATTTCTAACTCCTGTCAGACCTACCTTTGCCATCATAAAAGAACAGACAACACACCACCATGAGGAGCTGGAGCTCCTCATGGCCCAGCAATGGTATTTCTGAATTTCCCCGTAGCCAACAAGCCCCTTCCCTGCATCCCACACCTCTGCTGTGCTTGAGACCATTCCTGTGGAGGATTTTAGGCCTTTTGGTTTTTTTTGTTACTCTTCTCTTTTCAATGCCGAGGTTGTCTCAGGCCAAACACAGGCAATGTCAGTTCAGAACAGAGCATCTCCTGCGCCTGGCTGTCCCTGTCCCTGCTCCATGGCAGGGGAACACAGTGTTTCGGCGCCTCCTCCTCTGTCACAATGTTTTTCAGCTCCACCAAGCAAAGTGTCCAATTGGAGCAGAGCCTCCTGCTTCCATCTTTGCCGACATTTAATTAACATGCTGCTGCTGGCAGCCGCTGACAAATTCCAGAAATGTGTTGTAAAGGGTTTTTGTCTTTACCCAGCATGGAAAATGAGGGTGTCATATCCCAAGGGGATGTGAATAGCTACTTTTGACTCCCCCCCTCAGGTGTGAGAATTACAGCTAGACGTGGCGAAGAGACCTATCAGCCCTCCTACCTCCTCCTCCTCCCAGCTTTTCCTCTCCGGCTCATCACATCATATCACCCTGGAAAACATGCAGGTTTTGGGCCTGATTTTCATCCCTGTGTCCTCCAACTCTAGCTGACGGTCTGGTTAAGAGCTGAGGGTAGTGCTCCAGCTTTGGGTCCTTCCCATCAGAATAGCACTGGTAAGTGGAAGGAGCGGTCTGATTGAACAGGAAGAAACAGCTGAAACCAAAGAAGCAGAAACGGCCTTGCCAGCTTGTGCTGTACACACAAACAAGGCTCCCAGGGAGCCGACGGAGGCTTCAGTAGAGCAGGTCAAGGGAAGGTGATGGTGAAGGCGTGTAGAAGTGTGGCCAGACTCAAAGCTGGCCCTCACCCAGGCCACAGATGGCATCGTGAGTGCACCCCAAAAAGCACCAGCCTGGCCCCCGCTGTCAGAGGTCTGGCTGCTGCTTCCAGCTGCTGTATTTTAAGGTGTAAGCTCCCAAGCCAAGCGTCCCCCCAGCCCACCACTCTCCCTGCACCGTTCCTGCACCCCAGCAATCTCCCCGCGGCTCTGCTTTACCCCCAGCAGCCAGGAGGTTGCCCAGTAGCCGCTTTGTGCCACGGCTGGGAGATGGGGCCGGGGCGACATCCCACCCTGCTCTGCTACCGACACGAGCGAGCTCAGGCCTGGAAAGAAGAATACCATTTTATTCACGACAGCTGGTTACAAAAGCGGGAGAGGAGGGCAGAGCCGCGCGCCTCGCCTTCACGGGGCACAGGGCAAAGACAAGCCTTCGCCCCCTCGGCGCGGGGCCCCGGGTGGGGAAAGGGGCCGGCGGGAAGATGGCGAGCAGCCCCGCTGCCATCCCGAGGGGACGCAGCCCGCGGCGGGGGCGGCGAGGGGCTCAGGGCGAGGCGGGCTTGTCGGGGTTGTGCATGTGGTACACGTCGCTCTCCTCGTCCTCCGGCACCTGCGGCACGGCGCGGCACGGCACGGCACGGCACGGCACGGCACGGCGCAGCGCAGCACAGCGCAGCACAGCACAGCACAGCACAGCCCCCTCAGCGCCGCGGGTCCACAGCGCCATCTTGTGCCTGCCGCGCCCCTCCTCCGCCCCGCACCCGCACCCGCTCCCGCTCCCGCCCCCGCTCCCGCACCCGCTCTCGCTCCCGCACCCGCTCCCACGCTCACTCCCGCACCCGCTCCCGCTCCCGCCCCCGCTCCCGCACCCGCTCTCGCTCCCGCACCCGCTCCCACGCTCACTCCCGCACCCGCTCCCGCTCCCGCCCCCGCTCCCGCACCCGCTCTCGCTCCCGCACCCGCTCCCACGCTCACTCCCGCACCCGCTCCCGCTCCCGCCCCCGCTCCCGCACCCGCTCTCGCTCCCGCACCCGCTCCCACGCTCACTCCCGCACCCGCTCCCGCTCCCGCCCCCGCTCCCGCACCCGCTCTCGCTCCCGCACCCGCTCCCACGCTCACTCCCGCACCCGCTCCCGCTCCCGCCTCCTCCCCGCACCCGGACCGGACCGGACCCCACTCACCTCCCAGTAAATGTCGTCCTCAAAGCAGTTCTCAGCGGCGGCGTCGCCCCAGACGGGCAGCTTCAGGATGGCCCCTGGAAGCGGGCGGGCAGGGAGGTGGGCAGGGAGCCGCAATGCCGTGCGGGATGCAGGCAGCGAGCTGATGGCCGGAGCCCACCTGTCCCGCCACGGTGATTGATGCTGATCCCCCCTTTTCTCCAGCCCGCTTTGCCCTCGCACCCCCCTTGGCTGCCCGGTTTCCCCAGCTCTGATGGGCCATGTGGTGGTCCCATTGCAAGGCACGGTGTGACCAAGCCAGGGGCTGCAACCCTCGCAACGCCCGTGGGAAGGACATGTCCAGCCACAGGCAGAACGTGGGTGCCTCCACTTAAGCCACAGGCTGGGCTCTGTCCTCCCCTCTCTATGCTCCCTTCCTGCTTACCCACAAGGGCCCCCCCGCCAAACGCCATCAGCAGAGACACCACAATGCCGGCTGCCTGGAACCCTCCCTGGATGCTGGGTGTCCGTGTCTGGTACGTCCCAGTGAAGTCAAACGCCTTGATGAACCTGCCAAGGGCAGAAATGGTGAGGGTTGCTCCTGGCAGATCTTCCCTGGCTCTGGAGGAGCGATATTGCCCTGTTCCCTGAGGACCTCCAGCCCCATCCCTCCACTGTAATTGCCCAGGAGAGTGTCTCAAGGTCACAACACACCACACGCTTCCTTCCCCTCTGGCCCTTGGAAGGCTTTACCAGAGGAGGGACCCAAAATATAAATGTTTATTTTGTATTTCAGACTTTTAGCCTTACCTGATCTCTCAAAACTATGCAGGGATGGAGGGAGAAACACTTTCCTACCCACCATTCCCCAGAATAATGCAGCAGGGTTATGGCTCGCTTTTTGAGGCCACCAGAAGTCAGCTGCCCAAAACAGTCAGTGTACCCCATGTTTTTGAGGCGGAAAGGGGAAAACTTGAACAATTAAAAACGGCTGCTAATTGTTGCTTATTCCCAGATCAAGGAGCCCCACGTAGATTCTCAGAGAAGATTTTCAAGCCGTCTTACCCTTCCTTTCCATATACATCCTCTGTGGCTGCAGCTGCAGTGATGGCCCCTACAATGCCCCCAATAAGGCCTGGCATAGCGTGGAGGTTGTGGATGCCACATGTGTCCTGGATGTGCAACCTGGACTCCAAGAAAGGCTGAGGGGAAGGGATGTAGAGAGAGATCAGGGACATGAGCACAGCTCTGGGAAGTATGAGTTCCTTCCATGGAGGGCAGGGATAAGCTGGGAAGGAAGAGTGACACCGTGTCCCATTAAAGAGCTAAGGGCTTGTAGACAAAGACGTGAACCAAGCTCAAGGTAAAACAACAATGTTGTAAAACAACTATCCTGTTGGGAGATTGAACCTGAACGTTTTTGGGCACAAAATGGAGTCAGAATCTACAGAAGGGTTGGTGGAAAGCAGGAATCCTCAAAGGGAGATGAATCCATTTCTGGTCTCCTTAGCAGGACCAGAGCTGCAGACCCCTAGAGCAGCACTCACCGTGAGGTAGACATATCCCACCGTGGACACGATGCCAGAGATGAACCCGACAATGAGGGAGCCGTATGGAGTCAGCATCATCTCTGCACTGGTGCCCACGGCCACGCCGCCCGCCAGTGTTGCGTTCTGGATGTGAACCTGCAGGAGTAACCACCTTGTCTTGGCATCTCAGGGAGGTTGCTAATGGCAAAGGGGGAGAATCAGCTCTGAAAACATTTCCAGGGGGAAATATCAGGGCCCATTTTCCTGCTTGTTGGTGAAAAACAAGAGAGGAACAGGCAGCCTCTGTCTGTAGCACAGGCGCACATAGACTCCCACTCCCTGTACCACACACATTCTTTGCACAAATCTGCAAATCACACGAAATCTGGGTGGGGAGTTGTGATGAGATGGAAATTGTCTCACCCATGTGTCATGCAAGCTCTGCTGTCACAGAGACATGTCACCCACACACATAACAGGTACAAGTCAGCCCCCCGATTGCTCACGAGCTGCCGCGCAGGCCCTGTTCGGCTTGCTGGGAAAGCACTGCCAAACACGGCTCTGCAACGAGCCCCATCCATAGCTCTTTGGGCAGAGCAAGCCCATTCCCTGCTGTGACTTAGGTCCACCATATGCAGTTGGGCATCACCCTGCACCTCACTTCCCGCTTGCTTATTCAATATAACCTCAGGGTTTCAGCCTGGATGCTGGTTTCACTGTCATGCCCTGAAATCCACTGTCTGTTCAGCAAAGGAGAAGTGCCAATTGTTTCCTGGACCCTCGATCAACCTTATTACAGTGAGGGCTCTCTGCTTCCAGCTTACCATGTCAAGCTTGCCTTTCTTTTGCAGCATGCTGGAGAAGGCCATGGTGGTGAGGACACAAGCAGCCAGTGAGCAGTATGTGTTAATGGCAGCCCGGTGCTGGGCATCTCCATGGTCAGAAATTGCTGAGTTAAAACTGGGCCAGTACATCCATAGATACAGGGTACCTGGAGGCAAAGGAAAGAATGGGAAAAGAGAGAATACAGGGATTGAAAAAGCCTCTAAAGAAGATCTTTCTGTAGAGGGGAAAGTTAAATCCCATAGTCCTGCTGTTGCAGAGCTGTACCCCATGTGATGGGACCAGCATCAGGAGGGACTGGTAGAGAAGGGGAACCAAAATGCTTCCTTGTCTTCCCAGGCACCATCTCAGCCCAGCTGCTGGTGAAGGGGGCTGTGAAGGTAGCTGAGAGAGGTGGCAGACCAGGATACAGAGCTTTTCAGCCCCAGGCACTAGTTTCAGTTTGGTTTTCCCAGCGATGCAGGTGGGACAAGCCCTCTGCAGTGAGTGCTCTGCATGTACCAGCACCTCTGAGGTGGGGGCTGACTCACCGATCATAGCGAAGAGGTCAGAGTGGTACACAGAGCCCTGCTTGTCCTTACTCTGCTCCAGGTTGGATCTGTACAGGATGCGTGTCACTGTGAGGCCAAAATAGGCTCCGAAGGTGTGAATGGTCATGGAGCCACCTGCGTCCTTCACCTGCAGCCGTGGGGAAACAGAGGTTTGCTTCTGCAGTCGTTGCTCATTCTGGAGCTGAGAGCTGCTCTGCATGATGCCCAATCTGTCTGCCCACTTGTCCTTCCAGCCTGCCCTCAGTCATGGGGAGGGGTGCCTAAAAGCATTCTGCTCACTTGGTCCAGTGCATGGCCATGGCATTCCTTGTAGCTTCCTCTAAGAAAGCATTGAGGCAGAGGGGAGTTTCTGACCTGTCCCAAATGGCAAGCAGGTTGCAGCGATAGCCAGGTTGGCTCCCAAGTACAGTCTGGGAACTTGTTTGTTCCCCAGCCTTCTAAACTCTCTCTTAGAGGGCAGCAACCCTGCCTCTGTCTGTAGACATCTCGTCCTCTTTGTCACTTGGTTTCTCTCTACAACATCCACATTTCAGGAGGGAAAAGAGATGAGAGGGAAATCTCAGGCATAAAGACAGTGGCTGGGCATAAAGACAGTGACTGGTCCTTTGTGCTGAGACTTCATAATCTGCCCACTTTGTCTGCCTGAATTCTTGCATTTCAAATCCTTGTGAAGGCAGTGGCTTGGGAGACAAAGGGAGGCAATTTAGAGAGATGCAGAGAGGAAGGTGCAGAACCAAGTGTGTGCTGCCTAAGGCCTTACATGAAGCAGGTTGAGGAGGATGTACTCGTTCACTGCAAAGAGTGTGACTTGAAACAAAGTCATGACGAGGAGCTGTATGGGGCTGGTTTTGCCCAGGATGGCCCCAAAGGCAATGCACACAGAGCCCACACAGAAATCAGCATTGATCAGGCTAGAAAATGGGAAAGAAAATTAGGGATTAGCAAGGAAATACCCTTCTGTAACTCACCTTCACCCACCCCCAGCTCTAGAGATCCCACATGAAGATGAAGAGAGGAGACAGCCCTGGATTTCCCACCGATCTTCCTCCCAGCCTCACTTGCTGTCCAGGAAAGGTGCTTTCCCCTAAATTATTTAAGTAATGTTGATCATGTGTCTGTGGTGCTTGGCTTGGGACTAAGAGGTGACACTCATCTCACATTTCCCTTTGAGCAGTACCACTGTATCAGCAGGTAGTTTTGGGCTAAAAGATGGAAAGTGAGTGGAGATGTGCGGGAGGTGGGGGAAAAGACATTTTGGTGACTCATTGGCATATAACAAAGGGACAGGAGCTGGCAGCTTCTTGGCTTCCATCCTAGCTCTGCCACTGGCCAGTCAAGAGGTGGCATCCAAGAGCCCATCTCCTCCTTACTTCTCCACTCCAATGAGGATCTTCCCGTTCTTGAAAGAGTGGAACCAGCCTTGCATCAGGAGAGCCCACTGGATCCCAAAGGCAGCAAGGAGGAAGTTGAAACCCACAGCTCCGAATCCATAACGCTTGAGGAACGTCATTAGGAAGCCAAAGCCCACAAAGATCATCACGTGGACATCCTGGAAAGCTGTGCAGAGGGAAGGGATTGTCAGCCCTCTGGGGACAGCAGGGCTGCAAGTGCCATTTGAATCTGGTGGTGGAAGGAAACTGACTGCATTTGTGACAACAGGGGGGAAAGTCAAGACAAAAATCTGTGTTTGTCACGTGTCCCCACATTTCTAAGTCTGAAAATGGCTCAGCTTTCAGAAACTATTTTTTTGTTAAAAGGCTCAGTCTTGGAAGTAAAAAATGTTTGCTAAAAGCTGCATGCAAGAGAAATCTGGACACTAATGGAGAGTATAAAGTAAAACAGTTTTCTATTCAGATCGGTTTGTTTCCCTTTGTAAAAATCTCAGAAAATGTCATGCAAAAGGAACAGTGACATTTTGTTAAAAACACATGAATGGTTGCTTTGGGTAAGTCCATCCAGTGCAAGGCCTGGTGATGGCTCAGAGAAAGAAGAGTACAAAAACAAGGGAAGTTTACAAGTACATTTTAAAATGCCATTGAAATCAGTGGCAGAACACCCTTGAGACCAGGATCCCACCTGGTGAGATTTTGAGTGCTTAAACCAGAGAGACCCAGTTCTTCCCACAAATGCTCTGACCTGCTAACTCCAGCCCCTCAGATGCCCTTCCCCGGGGGAAACCAAACCTGTGTGAGCCTCTTTAAAGAGACCTTTGGGTGCAGTAAAGCCGCTGTCCTTTTTAATGCTGTGTGCTTCCATCAGATAAGCGGTGAAGTGAACTGAAATGCTGCATACTAACAAACTGAACCACACAAACCCTCAGAGTGGAGGCCACTGTGCCCAGTGGCCTCTGCCAAGGCTGAGACACCCCTGGGAGACTCCCACTAGCAAACTGCCACGGTGGAACAGGTAAACATGGCATTGGTGGAGCCATGTCAGAGAGTCCTGCATTACGCAGGGCACAAACCATTACAGCCACTGTAACCAGCAATGGCTGCGCACCTCAGAGGAGGCATAAGCTCAGGGCAAAGGAAATTCAGTGACTGAGAATTTGCCCTACTCTGAATCTGTACTGAAATCCAGCAGCCTGAGATCTGCTCCCGCAGGACAGTGGGGTTGTATCTGCTGCTTCCACTAAGGGCTGAGTGAGGATGTGGGTGAGGTGTGTGGGTCTGCAGAAACCATAGCTTTCATCCTTTGGTGCTTTACGAGATCTTGCATCTTGTTTAAGGAAGAGCATTTTCACATGCTCCAGCAATGTGGTGCCACGTCGCTGACAAGATAATTTGATCTGAGCTGGCACTGTTCAGCAGAGGTCAATTCAAATGCACTTCTTCTCATATCCTAAGAACCACTCTTCCTAACTCTGGTTGTACCATAGAATCCCACAGGCTTTCCCACTGCAGCTGTATTTATTCTCCCCACTTCTCCAGCATAAGCAACACAATATACAGCTAAAATTATCTGCAGCCATTTGCATTATATGTTCCCACTTTCATCCTAAAAGCAGAAATACACACATCAGATTTAAAGCTGTGGACTCTGTGCCCTCCAAAAACACAGAGGACCCCCATTGTGTGTTAGACATTGTACAAACTCAGGAGGAAGAGCGGGTCTTTCTTCAAACTGCATCAAGTTTAAAGCCTTTTTCAAACCCTGGCATTTGTTTTGCCTTGAAGAATGATATTGGCATTGGCCTGAGACAGCAGGTGCTGCTGTGCCCTATAGGTTTTGTGACACTGCTATTGATGGAGAGCAATTGCCATTATTATGGAGAGGAAATGTTTGGGCTTTGGGCTTTGGGAATGCTACCTGTGCTGAAGAATGTAATTTCTTTTTCCTAGACAGCAGATGAGTCACCCATTAGGCAATATCAATGTGTGATTCAAATTGAGAATTGTCACGCCAACTGGACCTGTCAGTGGGCACCACTGACACAACCAGGCACAGGCTTCCCTCTGTCTTCCTTCCCAACCATCTCTGGGCTTGGAGGACCTGTCAATTTGTCACTCCTATCCCACTGCCAGTGTGGACAGCAATGGTCACAGACACATTAACACAAACTGTCTTCTGAGCAATGCTGGATGGGCACAGGGGTCAAATCCCTGGAGCCTGGCTGTCTTGCCATGTTTGTCCATCTTTGCAGAGAGAAAATATTTCTGATTAGGTAACAGAAAAAAATCCCCACCTAGTTCTGCTTTTGGGGACATAAGCCCTTCCTCAAGTCTGAAACAGAAATGTGATTCAAAGGTAAACTGAGCTAAGTAGTTGCCCTTAGGGTTTAGTTGTGTGAATACATGCAGCCGTTGGAGGGGCACTGCAGAGCAGGCGTGGGATATGAGGACAGAAGAGATGTCACATCCTTAGCTCCTGCAAGCCATTTCTTGGACCCCTGATGTCCTCCCAGCACATCAGTGCCAAGAGCAGCCCTTGAGCACTGCTGCTGCTTTATGCCAACCTGCTGTGGGGTTAGTCCCAAAGGCAGACCTGGAGGGAGAGCCCAGGGCAGCCACAGCTGTACACTAACCCAGAGGCCAGCTGAGCAGCAGGTTTCTGTAAGCACATCCTTCCTTGAACTAGCTAATCCTCAGCAGCTACAGGTTTCTATAGCTCCTTTGATTTAGCAGGTGTTTTTAATGGAAATGTTCTAAATAGATGCATGACTCAGGCCTGTTGCTTCCTTGGAAACAATTGCCTACAGAAGCAGCCTGTTCTGAACAGCTCTCAAAGATGACCAGCTCTGAGATGAAAGCCAGCCAAAGGCACTGCCTGGCCAGGAGGGCTTTAGCCACCTGAATAATCCCCATGGCAGTATGGGGCAGTGTCCCCAGAGCCCTGGGAACCTGGCAGGTTAGGAGGACTCTGGCATCAAAATGCCAGTAGCTAAAGGGTAATTTATTAGTGAGGGGGAGGGCGTAGGAAGGGGAGGGAGATGTCACAGGATCTCGATAGCCGTTCCTCCGGATGCATAGCAAAGCTTGCTCTGATCCGGAGCCGAGGGAGGGGGCAGAAAGCCGAAACTTGCAGGGTGCTGGGAACACGTCAGCCCTATTCCTGGAAAAAAGATGTCACATACTGATGTCACAGTCGCCTGCTGACAGAGCCCCAAGAACACTGGAGGGCCACGAGGCTTTTCTCTTGCTCTTTGGTGTTCCCCAAACCAGCCTTAAGGCAAGAGCCTGACTTTCCAGCAATTGGTGGAGATGCTGCCTCCGACAGGCTTTGCCATGGAACGGGATGGGATGGGATGGGATGGGATGGGATGGGGACTAACCAGCACCAGGACTAGGCTTCCCAAATACTCACATGGGTATCGGAAATAGAAATCATTCTCCATGTCACTGGTCAGGTTCATCTCATGCTTCTCTTCCTCCCAGTGTGCATCAGCTTCAGGGCCAAAGCGCACAAAGACCCCGAAGAGGACAATCATGGCCACCTCCCAGAGAAGGCACATGAGCGGGAGCCGCCAGCGCATGGACGTGTTCTTCGCCATCCCCCTGTGCCTCGGCCGCTCCCTCTGCAGGGATCCCTGGGGGCCTGGCAGCCTGTGCCAGCCCACGTCCCCAGCGCCTGGCCAAGGCTGCCTGCATATATAGGTTGGAGAGGACGAGGTGGAGCCCAGGGAGGTGCCTGCAGCAGGATCACGTTTCAGAGTGCAGGAGCTTAGGCAGGCTTGCTCCTCTTATCCTTCTTCCTCCCTGGGAGGAGGGACAGCTCTCTGGCACCTTCTCTCCCAACTGTTCCAAGCGCCTCTGAGCCCTTGAGCACCTCTGAGCCCTGCCTCCCCGGGACGAGTGGACGTGGAGGCCAGTGTGAGCAGGGAGTGGAGCCTGGGCGTCCTGCCCCCTGCTCTGCCCTGCCCCACACGCCTTCCTTCCCCTTCCAGGAGCACCGTGACCCTCGCAGCACCCAGCGGCCTCCTCCTCTGCACTGGGTGCTCCCCTCACCACCCCACTCAGCTCTGCAGGCCCCCTTCCCCAGCTGGCACCATGCTGAAGGCAGGGTGCCTCTTGCTCCAGCTCTTGGCTGTCCCCAACATCTCACAGTGCACTGCAGCAGCCCCAGGATGCCCTTTGTCCTGGGGTGAGCCCATCCTGATCCTCGCTTTGCAGCATTCATCCAGGCAGTCAACTGCACCCAGCGAGCCAGGGTGGAGGTGGGCTGGGACAGGCTTGCATGCAGCATGCAGGGCAACTCCCAGAGCCTCTTGGGCAACTGTTAACCATGGTCCATTTCCTCCTGCAAGCCTGTGTCTTGGGTGTGGAGATGGTGGGGTAAACAGCTTTGCTGCAGTAGTGGTCTGCCTGGGGCTGCCTACTCCCTAATCAGAGCAGCTGGCCCTCTTTGACCAAAAGCAAATGGAGCTGAGCACAGGGGCCACACTCTCTATTGATGACCAGAAGGTGAGTTGTGGGGCTTCCCCACATCCCTGCCAAGGCAGCCTGAGTCACTGGGCTGGGCTTTTGGAAAAGCAGTTTGTGGGGCAGTCTCAGGAGGAAGAGGAAGATCTATCCTTCAAGCCAAAGGCCAAGATCCTACAAGCATACACAGACATGCAAGGACCCTGCCAGGGCTTCCATGTATCTGTAAGGATGTTTGTGTGACACATGTCCCATCATTTCCCAGAGTGATTTACCCAGCAAGACGCTGTGGGCAGGGGTTTCAGAAACCAGTGCCCTGAAATGGTGTTGGAGAACTCAGTGCTGCAGCCTAAGCATCCCTTCCTCTGATATGAGCCTTCCTTTAATTAATAAACATAGACACAATACTCCGTTTCCCCCAGTTTCGAACCATGTGCTCTTTCCCCATAGAGCTGGGCAAGTCCTTCAAACGGATCCCAGCTCCTTCCTCTCCCTGCAGATCCCTGAGATGCCTGTCAGTCTTCAAGAGATGAAAGACTGCAGCCCAGGCAAGCTGCCCAAATGTGCTGATGGCATCTAATTGTGGCCTGCAGGCTGAGCAAGCAGCACTGATTTCTGTGTTGATTAGGCAATGATTTGAGTTTATTATTTTTTCTTGTTTGCTTTCTTCTCAAAATGACAGATGGCAGAAAAAAAAAGTGCTGTGGATGGCCTTGAAGAGACTGACGGCCATACAAAATCATGCTTCAGCCTCATCTGAGCCTCGTGCACGCAGCAGGGCAGAGACAGCTTTGGGAAGAGCTGCGGAAACGCAGCTCAGGAGCACTTCTGTGTGGCAGAAGAACCAGCTAGCAA
Source organism: Urocolius indicus (assembly GCA_013401255.1). Classification (NCBI taxonomy): domain Eukaryota; kingdom Metazoa; phylum Chordata; class Aves; order Coliiformes; family Coliidae; genus Urocolius; species Urocolius indicus. Next base: position 94,535 of record WBNH01005228.1, read on the forward strand.
TCCAGACACACTGGGGAGGGTCAGCTGGGAGTAACACAGCAGGTGAACACAGCAAGTGAACGCTGGACCACAGGAGAGCATCGGGGTGCAGGTTCCTTCCTACGGATGGGAGGTGGGGCCACAAGCCAGTGCTGTGCTTGTTTTGGCAAAGGTCCAGACCAGCACCTCTCTCGCTCCTGTCCGTGCTGGTGCTGAGGAAAAAAGAACCCCATCTGCCTGGCCCTTACCCTGCACGGGCAGAGCTCCAACTGGCTTTGGCTGGACTAGGGCCACTTGGTGGATATTGCTGTTGTCCTGAGGACAGGCACTCCCTCCAGCGATGCTGCTCAGGGCCCACCCACTATGTTTTTGGGTCTCTCATTACACAAGTTTTCTGCAAGGCAGCCTCAGATGTATGCCCCAGGAAAGAGGAGATCTCCAGATAGAAAGAAGCTAAACAATACATGGGCTCTAATCACTAGAAGCACTGTTGATAGTTGCGTGTTCTTCTGCCAGCTACGTGGTAGGACCAGTCTTCGACCCTACCCTGGAGCAGCTTAGACACCTTGAGAAAGGCACCACAAAGGCACAGGGGAGCATTTTATAACAAAAAGGAACTTGCTAAGGTAGTGTAGCCACCTATGCTTTGGGATTACTCTTTAGCAGAAGAAAGCAAGCTGCAGAGTTTTTCTAATCCCTGGCCTGGCTGAAATGGCAGCTTGGCAGCCCTTGCACAGCCCAGGAGGCAGCAGCTCTGTCCCCATCGCTCTCCCCAGCCCCTCTCCCCTGTGTCTAGAGGCTGAGGACAAAGGCTAATGGCTTTTCTGCTGGTGTGATAGTTTCACCTTGCTGCACTGCCTTGCACTGCCTCTCCTTATCCACTTGCACATCAGCACTTGGCCACTGCAGTCCCGGCAGGGCTGGCATGCTCCATTGGCTGCCTCTGCTGAGAGAGCCCATTAAAGCCCAGCTTGTCTCCGGGCTCCTTTGCAGGGTAGCACTGGGGAGGCTGCCAAGGCAGTGCCAGCACAAGTCCCTGCCCCATGCTGGCCAAGCAATTCTTGCAATGGGTTAGACCAAGTCCTTTGCATCCACCCTACAAGGTACTTAACTGCATGGTAGGATGCATGGGGTAGATTTCACTATGCCCCAGTCACAAATATCAAGCTGCTGAAAACCCTTGTTGGGAACTCCATGCCAGTGAGAGCCAGCACAGTGCCTGTTAAAGGCAATGCTCATCAGCTCCACCATGGAATCAAGCCCATCATGTCCAACACTCCTAAGACTGACAGGGCCTCCCCAAAAATCAGCAGGATGATGGTGAGGGAAGAGAGGCAGGTTCATTTCCCCTTCTGCTCTGGAGACGTGGGACTAGGTCTGGCAGTGGTCGGGTCTCAGTTGCCTTGGGAAGGCTCTAGGTGAGGGTTGTACAGTACTGGTCCCAGCTGGGTCTTTCCCAGTTTCTCACTTTTATGAGCACTAAAAATATTTGATATATAAAAACAGAATCTAAAGCACACAGAAATCCCTCCACGTTGCCTGGAGGCTTCGGGGCAGCTTCACCCTGGAGAGGAGGGAATGGGGACTCCTTGGGTCACGGCAAGCTATCTTGGCAGATCTTATGGCAGCCAATGCTGGGCTGAGGCACTGTTCTGGCTCCAAGAGCAACCACAAAGCTGAGGCCTCTGGGGTTTGGAGGTGCCCAGGGGAAGGCAGAGCTGGAAGCACCATCTTCACTGTCTGCGGTGCTGTGGGTACTGGCCTGACAGTCCTTGCCTGCTTACCCTTGCCTTTCCCTCCTTTATCTCTCAGCAGCTCCAAGGACTCACTAGAGTGAGGAAAACCAGGTAAAGCCAGGTGATACCAGAACTTCTCCAGGGGAAGTGTGAGGCTGGGCCAGCCCACATGCAGAGGACACCAATCCCTGCTCCTGGCTGGATTTTACCCTGGAGCTCACGCTGCCTTGCTGAGCTCACTGGCACTCAGAAGGGAAGCAGATAAATTATCTTCCATTAAGATGGAGAACCAAAGAAGTTACCTCCTCAGGAGGCAGCAGTGACCTGCCATGTCATGCTACACCCAGGCCAAAAGCACGTCTGAGGACTTCAGCGCCCAAGAAGCACAGCCAACCCCTCCAGCTGCCTCCTTCCTGCAGCTCCCTCCCTTCTGAGACAGCTGCCTGGAGATCCACTGAGGAGCCTTATTCCCGGTTCAGCTTGCTCTCCAGAGTTAGTGGGCAAAGCAGCAGCTACTACCAGTAGCCTTTGGGCACATCAGGTGGAGAGGGCTCAGAAGCCTTCACACAGCACAAGTGAGTCTGGTGATTAAAGGTGACTCATTGCTTGTGTGGGTCCTTGAGGAGTGTCCTGAAAGCAACGCATCTGAGTCAATCCAAAACAAAACCTTTTTTTGTCTGGCTCAGCAGCATGGTAAACAAACTGTCCAGTGGGGTGGGACAGTGGTGGTGTGGTGGGAGATCAAACAGTTCATTTAGGTCTGGGTTTTCTCAGCCCTTTTTTTTTCAGCTCTCACCATTAAATATCACTCAGACAGAAATGTTGGAAAAAGCTCAAAGTAAAGCAAGACTTGAAGTTAAGGAAAAAACCTCTCTGGACCAAAGTGCCAACCAAATGTGAGCCTAACTTATAAATGCTTTTTCTTGTGCGCTCTCCCTCCTCTCAAGAAATAGCATTTATCAGCAAGTAAATGATTGTCCAGAAAGAACCCAGGGGCTCTGTTTGACAAAGGATAGGTCAATGTCCTTGGGGAGCTGACAGAGAGGGCAAGCAGCACAAGCGTGGGGCAGGGTGAGAAGCAGAGGAGTGAGTGACTGCGGCTGTCATGCCAGGGAACATGAGGCTCACTGGGGCTCAGGCACCAGCTCTGGTGGCTTTCCCAAGAGCTGGATGGCTTTCAAGAGCAAATACGCTGGAATGGGTGAGAAAGGAGCAAAGGCTGGAGCAGCTGATGGCAATTCCTGTATGCAGAGCTGCCAGGCCCTGCTGGGAAACTCCCCTGTGACCTGAGTTTGTTTCTGGTCCCAGGAAGCCTGTGATAAGGCAGGTTTTGGTCACACTCTGCAAAGTGGTTTGGCAATGGCAGCTGGAGCACGGTGCGGTTGGTGCTTCTTCAGGGCTCGTACAGCAGAGTGATATCTTGACAAGCAGCATGAGATGTCTCACAGGGCCAAGAGCAACCCCCAGCCAGAAGGAGTAACCCACGGATCCCTAGGAAGCCCCCATCCCCAGCACCACAGACCCTGCTGTCCTTCCCTTGCTCTTGGCGGCAGGTTCCTCCTGCGCACCCAAGTGGATCAGCTCCTTGTTCCAGCTCATTAAAATCACTTGTGTTCACAGTCACCAGCGAAGCCGAACGGGAGGTTTACTGCCGCTTGTCTTTGTTGCTTTATAAATACGACCGGCTGCTGGTGCCACTGGTTTTGGCTGGGACAGTCAGGCTCCGGGGACAAGGGCGGTGGGCTGGACATCTGGGCGGCTCTGGTCCGCAGGGCTTGCTCCTCCCGTTACCCGCTGCGATCCGCCCCCCTCCTTCAGAACCCTGCCGACAGCCACGGCGCAAGGCGTGCGGCAGGACCCGCGGGGAGACGATGCTCAGGGGCCAGGGGATGGGTGACAACGCGGAGTCCTCCTCTTCCACCTCACCGGACGTGTGCGGGCAGCCCGACCCCACACCTGCACCGCGCCCTACGGACCCTGGCTTGTCCTCACTGTCCTGGGGCGAAGGACAGACTCCGGACTCATACCCGCCCCGGGCCCGCGAGGGGCAGCCGGCGGGGCTCCTGCCTGCCACTGTGCCCCTGCCCGGGGGCGGCCGAGCGCTGCCGGGGCTGCGGAAGAGGGAACGGGGGCCTGCCGGGCTCAGCGCGTGCCTGCGGGCGGCGCGGCTCGGCTGAGCTGTGCCGGGTTGACCTGGGCTCGGCTGGGCTGGGTTGACCTGGGCTCGGTTCTCCCCTGCCCGGCTCGACCCGCTCCCGGCCGCACCTCCCGTACCGATGACGTCACCTCCCGGAGGCCCAATGAGATAGCGATGAGTCGATGACGTCATGACCACGCGCCTCCTCCCGGCTTTAAATGTTAAATTGGCGGCTGGCTGCGGCTTTGGCCCCGCCCCGTCCTGCGTCACTGCCAGCGACCAATGGAGAGCCGCGCTTCCCCGCACGCGCGTGGCGCCCGGCCAATCGGCGGAGAGCGCCGCTCGAACGGCCGGCGCCGCCCTTCCCCCGCCCGCC
>WBNH01005229.1:2976-47004 GCA_013401255.1 Urocolius indicus
AAGGGCGCGGGCAGCGCGGCGGGAGGGGAACGGGGACGGGGACGGGGATGGGGATGGGGATGAGGATGAGGCGTGGCGCTCCGCGGGCACGCGCCTCGCCACGTGGTAGGCACCGGCACACGGGAGCGAGCCCAGGACGAGGCTTGTGGGGCAGAGTGGGGGGCTGCCCCAGAGCCGGCCCTGCGCTGTGGGACCTGAACCGTCCGTACTGGGAGGAGCGAAAACACAACTGCGTTAGAACGCGGGTGTGGCAGGTTACGGCGGGGCAGCTGGTGGTGGCATAAGGCATGTTCCTGACACTGCGCGGCTGAGAGACTTCTTGTGAGATGCTTTACCAAAAAGCTTTGGTGCGTGGCCCATGAGAAATAGCTGAATTGCTTACAAACAGATGCTCTTTGTTTTTCCAGATGCTGAAACGATTGTTGGCGATACATGACTGGTAACGATATAGAAACTAAACAATGCCAACTCAAAGATCCCATGGATTTGTTTCATTCTGGGCAAGTTGTAAAAATATGCGCCCCTATGGTCCGCTACTCAAAGTAAGTAAGTGTTGTGTTGATGCTGAGAAAATGCCAGTCAGGACTCAACAGCCATTGTGACTGTTAAGCAGGTATTCTTTATTGCAGTGCTGGGTGCACAGGGGATTTCTCCACCAAACATCCACACCCCAGCCTCTAGATTTTCACCTTATATTTACAACATACATGCATATTCCAAGAAAAGGTTGGGTTATACTAATTATTTCCAAGAGCTCATTATCATTTATTCTGCCCGTAGTCCCACCTTGGTCCATCCAGGTTACACTTCTGTCATGCCTCCTTTAGTGGTCCCTGGTGGTCTTTGAGGATGAAGATCCAAGTCCTCATCAGTTATCAAGGGGTAATGGGATGAAGCTGGAGCACAAAAAGTTCCATTTAAATATAAGAAAAAACTATTTCACTGTGAGAGTGAGGGCGCACTGGCACAAGCTGCCCAGGGAGAATGTGGAGTCTTCTTCCGTGGAGATCTTCCTTGGAGGTCTTCAAGACCCACCTGAATGCGTTCCTGTGTGACCTGATCTAGGTTGACCTTCTTCTGCCAGGGGTTGGATTAGATGATCTCTAAAAGTCCCTTCCAACCCTACCATCCTATGATTCTGTGATCCTTTTCACTTCTCACTCTTGGGCCAGTGTCCAACCCACAAGTCCAGTGTCTAGTTTCCCTTGTGGTCCTTTGTTATTTCTTCATCATCATTCTGATTGGTCCCTTGTTTCTCAATGTAAGAATTTTTAGCAACAGAGTCTGCAAGCTTTAGCAAAATCTGCAAGCTTAGCAATTTAGCAAAGCCTAACTAAATGGGTTTTAACAACTTTTACTTGTCTTAAAACTTTCACTTATCTTAATAATCTTACACCAATCATGCTCTTATTAATCATGGGGTTATCGGTTTCTTGAGATACCTTATATGTCTATTATCAGTCTTATCTATTTTATGCATCTGTATCAACTAGGTTTTCAGTGTGTTTTCTTTGAGGAAGTTTATCTTGACTGTAAAAACAGGGACGATTATGTTTTTGTCCTTTAATTATGGACGTTAAAGATGGAGATATACATAGAAATGGGTTTTTTATTATGTTTGGACATCTGTGTAGCACTGCATGTCAGCACAGCAATAGCTAATCAGGAACATTTCTTTACGATCATCTCTAAACCTTAATGTGTCTGCAGGTTGTCTTTCAGAACCTTGGTTAGGAAGTACGGTTGTGATTTGTGTTACACACCAATGATTATAGCAGCTGATTTTGTGAGATCTGCAAAAGCTAGAGACAGCGAATTCACAACAAACAAAGGTATTTCTTTTAAAGAAATCATTGCCATGTTAGAATGTCTTATGTTGTGATAAACCAAATTGGCCAAGTGAATGGTGTCTGTCAAACAACATCCATAACAATTTTGGGATACCATACCTGATTGATTGATCGATTGATTGATTGATTACAAAACCACACAAATATTCCAGGTGAGAGTAAGCACATTCCAGTTATAGCGTGTCAAATGAAACAGTGGGAGATCGAGGCCTCCAAACTGATTTGGCTGTGTATGGAGTAACCACACATAACTGTACAGAGACTCTGCACCCATGCAGCTGCTCAGTCATTCTTCTTCTGCCTCCCCAGCAGCACACGGTAGAGCAAGAACTTTTAAAAAACCCCTCATGGATCAAGATAAAGATAGCTTGATAAATGAAGGAAAGACAGATTAAAAAAAATGATGGAAAGACAATCACTTCCCACCTCATACCAGCAGGCCAATGCCCAGCCTTGCAACAGCCACCCAGGAGCACAATTTTTATTACACAACCCACTTCTTCCTCTACCACTACAGTTTTATTGCTGAGCTTTGTATTATATGGTCTAGAATATTCTTTGGGCTAGCAGTCCCAGCTGTGTCCACTCCCAATTTCTTGCCCACTCACTTTAATCTGTTTGCTGGTGGCAGGGAGAGACATAGTGAGAAAAAGTGTTGACACTGTGCAAGTACTGTGCAGTGACAGCCAAAACATTGGTGCATTATCAACACTGGTTTTGTCACAAAATCCAAAACACAGCACCATACAGACTGCAATAAATAAACTTCAAAGAAATTTAAAAATTAACTCCACCCCAGCCAGACTCGGTACAAGAGCAATTGCTCTTTCTTGTGTGTTTAAGAGACAAATGTTTAACTCATATCTGAGAAAAATTCCTGGGCTAATGGCTTGATTAATAGACGGGACATTGATATAGTGAAATCCAGGACTGATAAAAGATGCAGACTCCTTGAGATACTGAGAGGGTGATAAAAAGAAACAAGAGACCAGGAGGTTGAGGCATGGCAAGAGTTGATGAGGTGAGGCAAGGCTTCAGGCATGATACAGAAACAACCAGAACACACAGAAAAAGAAGGAATATAAGGAGTTACACAAAGTCCTGCTTGTAAAGCAAAAGAAAAACATGGTATTGAAATATGTGGCAAGAGGTCACAATAACGATAAGATCATGCTGGCATGAAGTGGCTGCGATAGGGAGGTGTAACAAAGAACACACAAGCATAGCCTGCAACTGCAGGAATGAACAGTGCACTGTTAATGTACCAGGAAGATCGGCATGTAGGATCTATGAAGTAGGATTTAAAATCAGCGTGTAGAATCTATGAAGTAGGAGTTAATCTATTCAATGTACGTACGATAGCAGGAGAAGCAGATTTCATTATTTTAGCACTGGCTCTTTACTATGGTGCATTGTTCAAATAGAACAGAGCAGTTACAGAGAAAAGTCCCATTGGGAAACACAGGTAGACTCTCTTATTAATGGAATTAAAATTTTAAAAAAGCATGACTAATTATTTTTGTTTAAAAATAAGTGAATAAGAACATAACTGACAATATACATGGCTCAAAGCTCCACTACCATGCCCCCTTTGAATTTAGTTACACTTCTGATCTACACAACATCCTATGGCATTGCTATGGTTTAGCCCTGGCAGGGTGCCAGGTACCCACCAAGTTGTAATATCACTCCCCCTCCTAAACTGGACAGGGGAGAGAGAAATAAAATGAGAGTTTTGTGAGTCGAGGTAAGATCAGAGAGAGCACTCAGCAGTTAGTGTCATGGCAATCAGAACAGAGAGATGAGAAATAAAACTGAAATTTAAAACACCTCCCCCCCACCCCTCTCTCCTCCAGGTCTCTCCTTCCCCTGCCCTCAGCCGTGCAGGGGATGGGGGCTGGGGCTTGCGGTCAGTTCATTACAGATGGACTTTGCCGCTGCTTCTACTCAGGGAGAGGCCTCCTCACACTTCCCACTGCTACGCTGTGGGGTCCCTCTCACGGAAGACCGATTTTTTTTTTTTTTGTTGCTTCTAGAAGTAACTTCTAGAAATATCTCAGCCTGACTGAGAGGGTACTGCTACCCTTTCTGACAAGCTCCACTTCTTTAAGAACTACTTATTTTACATAAAAACAGGAAAATCTTCAGAGGGACCTGTCTTTTCACGCACGCTTGCTTTGTATATTTGTTGAATCATCTCTTTCCATCAGTGCTCAGATATCTTCTTTCTCTTAACTGCAGGAGTTGTTTATAGGGAAAGTGAGTGTTAAGATTGAGATATATTTAGATGCCTTTAATGCAGTAGCTGTAAAAGAGAGCATGTTCCAAATGACCATCTGGTTCTCTGCAGGGGCTTAGTAACTCGCTAGCAGTTCAGCAGACCCAAGTTGAGAAGTACTGACACTTTGGTTTCCCACTAGAAAGCTGCTAAAGCTGCCTCTGTGTGTTCTCATTCCAACTCTGCATATTGGGTTGTGGATAAAACCCAGCCATATTGGCACAGAAGAGGAAAAAGATGGGCAAAGCTTGTGGGTTGTTTAGCCCCTTTCTGAAGGATTGGTTCTGTAAGCAAGTTTCCCACCTGGCAAGACAGATGTCCATGTCAGCACAACAAAGGGGCAGCATGCAGACAAGAAGGGGCAGGCTAGGAGGAGAAGCATGAAAGGCGCTAAAAAACAGACAGTACTTAGTTACATATATCATCTTTGTGAATGTACTGGTTTTGCCTGGGGCAGGTTTTTTCATAGCAGGAGGAGCTACAGGGGTGACTTCTTTAAACAAAGATCTGCCAGAAGCTTCCCTTGTAGCTGATGAGGCTATTGCCAGTCAGTTCTAAGATGGACCCACAACTGACCCAGGCCTGGCTGATTAGTGACTGAGGTAATGCCTCTGTGAATAATGGATTTCAGAAGGGGAAGAAGTTGCTGAGCAGTTGCTAAACTGCAGCAGCAACAGGGAGTGAGAATATGAAAACATCTCCACAGATACCAATGGAGAAAGGAGGTGGAGGAGGGTGTTTAGGCCCTGAAAGAAAGACTCCCCTGTGACCTGTGGTGAGGACCATGGTGAGGCAGCTGTGCCCCTGCAGCCCCTGGAGGCCACTGGGGAGAAGAGATCCACTCACAGCCCGTGAAGGACCACACACCGTAGCGGGTGGATGCCTGGAGGAGGCTGTGACTCTGTGGGAAGCTCACCTTGGAGCAAGTTCCTGACAGGACCTGGGAGCTGGTGGAGAGAGAGGAGCCCACAGCAGAGCAGGTTTGCTGGCAGGACTTGTGACCCTGTGAGGGACCCAGGCTGGAGCAGTCGGTACCTGAAGGACTGTTCTCCCAGTGGATGACCCACGTTGGGGCAGGGTGTGAGGAGCTGCCCCCGTGGGAGGCCCCATGCTGGAGCAGTTCATGATGAACTGCAGCCCAGGGGAAGGAGCCACGTTGGGAGAAGTTCACAACAGACTGTCTCCCATGGGGAGGGACCCCACACTGTAGCAGTATGATGAGGCCTCCCCCTGAGAAGAAGCAGCGGCAAAGTCCATCTGTAATGAACTGACCACAACCCCCATCCCCTGCGTCGCTGATAGGGAGGGAAGGAGTGTTGCAGGAAGAGGTAGGGGTAGAGGAAGGTGTTTTAAGATTCAGTTTTATTTCTCATCTGCTTGTCCTTATTGTTCCTTTAATAAACCAAACCTTTTTCTCCTCAAGTTGAGTCTGTTTTGCGCATGATGCTAATTGCTGAGTGATCTTTGTCCTTATCTTGACTCACAAATGGCTGGTTATATTTTCTCTCTCTCTCCTGTCCAGTTGAGGAGTGGGAGTGATATTATGACTTGGTGGACACCTGGCTAAACCACCACAGTGAAACATAAACATCTGACCAATTTCAGTCAGAAAAAGTATATGTTGAGGCATCAGCCTTCTGGAACACATGTATTTGTCTGAATTCCCACCTCTCTTGACAGACATACTCATTTAGTAGCCACTGGTCAGCTACCTTTATTTGTCACCTACAGCTCACAGAATCACAAACTTACAGACCTCTGTAGGTCACGTTATCCATCTCCCCTGCTCAAGCAGGGTGACCTACAACTGGTTGCCCAGGACTGTGGCCATACAGCTTTTCAACATACAGAAACCATTCAAGATTTAGAATTTATTTTCTGAGTGTTTTTTTTAAATCTCTAAATATGTTTTTGTTGGAGTAGGCGATCATCCATTGATTGTTCAGTTTGCTGCTAAAGAAGCACAAGTTTTGTGTGATGCTGCCCGTATCATCTGTCCTTTTGCAGATGGAATAGACCTAAACTGTGGCTGTCCTCAGAGGTAAAGTTTGAATATGCTGGGTAATTATAATGAAATAATTTGAGATTGAATTTTCATGTTTGTAGTAATTTCTGTCTTAACTTCAAAATAGACTTCAAGAGAGTAACAGCTTTTTAACCTGTCAGAAATGTCTATGTGGCAAGACACTGTTCTATATGTTCTGAGATGCCCATCACCATGGGTGACTGGGAAAACCAGATGTATTTGCCAACTTGCTTCTTTTGATTTTTGACATATTGAGTGTTGGCTGAGAAGTGAAATGTCCATTCCTTCTCAACAGTTGTTAATTATGCATTACCAGAAAGAGCTTGCTGCTGCAAAATGTGGAGTGTTTCAATAAATTAATTTCCAAAATATTGAAGAGATCCATGACCCAATGGAAAGGGTCACCAAACTATTTTTTTATGTGTAAGGTAAAGCATTATCGATTACATGTTAATTTATCTTCCTTGTGAGTCTATTTGGTGCACAGAACATTGAACTGGAGATGATTAGTAACTTGTCCAAAGTTCTAACAGCACAAAGGAGACTGAACCAGGATCTAAAACCTGCTGTCAGACTGCAAACAAATCATTGATCTACAGTCAGTGCTACCTCTGTTTACTCAACCACACATTATGAAGGTCATAAGGAAAGAAGCTGATGTATTTGACTGAAATTGATCTGCACTTAAAAATGTTCCTTTTCTTTCAAAGATGGGCAATGGCAGAAGGTTACGGTGCTTGCTTAATAAATAAGCCAGAGCTCGTTCGAGATATGGTGAGACATGTACGGAATCAGATCGACAACCCTAGATTTTCAGTATCTATTAAGATAAGGTACGTCCAACAAGTGCTGTTTGTGGTACATGGAAGAATCCTTTCATTTTTTTTAAATAAACTTGTTAGTGTAATAGTTAACACTTCAACATATGTAATTCTGTTAATGTAATAGTGCACCTTGATTTTTTTTATCCCAGAAGGTGAATGAATATCTGGGGCAAGTAGTTGCAAACTTAGTAGAACCAACACTTTGACTCCTTACCCAGATAACATACTGGATATTAGGGTTTTCTTGCAATCCAAATAACATGAAAGTACAAGTTAAAAGGTTTAGGGCCCTATAAAAAAAGAACAATACATAGTCTGTATCATCACAATGATTTACTTAAAGAACTGTTGGAGGTCAGAGCCACTTCACCCACTGCTTGTCCACACAGCCCATGTGGCACTTGCATATTTGTCAGTTAAGTTTCAACTCAGGAAAGGACAAATATTATAAATCTTTTTTTGTTTCTTTTATTCACAAAATATGCAAAAAAATAATGACCTTCATTCTAGAATCTTTTGGGCAGCCTTGCTCTATCTCTCTAAAATTTACCATGTCTGTTTCAGAGATGTGATACAATTGGAAAACGCTAAATGGAATAGTGGTTTCCATACAATAAGCTCATACGTCTTTACTAAAAAAAAACCCTCTGTCTTTCAGCAGTAATATTTTTGTTATTTATACTGCTATTTCTACAAATCTGTGGTAGTTCCCTCTTGGAGGAGGGTTTCTAATACAGTTCAGGTAACTTACTATCTAACATTTTAATTCCTTGGAATTCTAGGATCCATGACGACTTAAAAAGAACTGTTGACCTGTGTCAAAAAGCAGAAGCAAGTGGCGTTTCATGGATTACAGTACATGGGAGAAGTGTGGAAGAAAGACATCAGCCTGTACATTATGATGCAATTAAAATAATTAAACAAAGCATGTCCATACCTGTTGTGGCTAATGGAGACATTAAAACTTTAAAGGATGCTGAAAATGTTCATCAGTTGACAGGAGCAGATGGTAAGATTAAACATACTGTCTTTTCTAAGTAAACCTACAAATCGCATTTCAGAGTATTTATTTTTTCTGTAAGTAGGCCGTGATTTTAGTGCTTTTCACTCTTTGAGGAGACGAATGAGGATGTTTTAGATGTCTTACAAACTCATAAACAGAATCACTTGTAATCATCAAAGCACTAGAGCACTGTTATTCAAAGCCACACATAATGATTTCCAAGGGAAATTACAAAAGCTCTTTGCTTAATTATGCTGTCTCATCACTCTAGTAGTGGAGTTCAGGCGGACCTTCAGACATTCATTCTGTCTCTTTATGGAGCTGATCGTGTTTTAAAGCACTGTAAGCTTCCACTAGAAAATATCTACTTCCTGCATATGGGAGGAAGTATTTCTTGCTCTAAGAATATGACAGAAAAAGGAAATGACTGTTTAGCAAGATACTTAACAATTAAGATGGTTAGCTTCAAGGACACAGTGAGACATTGCACTCTCCTCTCTGTATGTATTTACCTTGTCTTACATTTCAGTGGTAAAATTTGGGGATTTTTTTTGCAGGATTGCCCTGCAGTTATTTAGTCACAATAGATCCCTGCAACTCTATATGGTTTCAAGACAGTATGGAAATTCAGTATATGTTTTGAAGAGGTGAGCTGTATCTACATGCTTTGTATCTCACAGCCAGAGAACAGGATAGAAAACAGTGGCTGGAGTCATAAAGAAAAGTTCATGTGATAAGTTTCTTTTGGTTTAATCGATGTTTAATTGCAACAACAAAAACTAGCTGAGCCAAACTGCCATGTTCCTACAGCAACTTTCCCCCAAACACGAAACATGAATGAAATACATAACAGAAGAGAATGTTCTCATAACCCAGCTGACCTTCAATAGCACAAATATAAAACATTATTTTTTTCTGTCACATGTGATAGCAAAAGAAATTTTTCATTTTGATCACCCTATTTTTTAATAAAAGAGAAAGTGTGATAGATTGTATTTTGACTGTGCAGGAAAACAGAATCCTGTAAGTGCAGTAAAATTACAAAAAAAGAGTTTATCTGACAATTTGGGATTACAGTTGCAAATACACTGTCTTGTTCAGAAAGACTGACTGCATATCAGGAGCCCTGACAGTAAGGTAATCAAGACATTGAGCTCGTACTGGAAGAAGGATTCTAGGCCAGTGAATCTGCTGCTGCACTTCAAATAATTAAATTTAGGATGCTGTCACTCTTTTTCTGTCACAGTTTTATGTTAAAAAAGCAGGCTTGTATGTGTGTAGCAAACTGCAGTTTCCTTCTGTGTCCTGTGTTTCGTTTCAAAAGTTCTGGAAGGATACAGCATCAAGTGGAATGTGTTGACAGGAGGTGTAGGTACTCTGAAGTTAGGATTGTGAATTGGATTTCTCTGGTACTTACACTGATAAAATACTTACCCCTGTTGTTTTCCCTTTACTTGCATGTGGATTTGCATAGTTGTCCTGAGGAGTACTATACAAAATCCACAGGAAGATTTCAGGTTGAATTTAAACTATAATGAAACTTACTGCTTTATTTTCTAATTTGAAGGTATAATGGTGGCTAGAGGACTCCTAGCAAATCCGGCTATGTTTGCAGGATATGAAGAGACACCTTTGGAGTGCATCCAGGACTGGGTTGACATTGCTCTTGAGCATGGAACTCCTTTCACATGTTTTCACCACCACCTAATGTACATGATGGAACGGATAACTTCCAAACAAGAAAAAAAAGTTTTTAATGTTTTATCAAGTACTTCAGCAGTACTAGATTACCTGAAGGACCATTACGGCGTGTGATAACTGGAAGTATTTTACTTCTGTATAAACTTGTACCAGTACATTGTTAAAGTTTTAATTGGGTTCCTACTTATTAGTCACAGTCATATATTGCATAAGTATTTTCAACATGGCATAACATTATGATCAGGGTGATACTTCATAGTTTTTAGTAATTTTGTGTCAGCATTTTTCACTCTAGAATATAGTCCAAATTCCACAAATGTGGAATTCTGTTTACAGTGTACTACTACACAGAGGATTGATTATTGTAAGACTCCAGTAATTTATTTTTTCAAGAGACAGTTGCTTACAGCAATATGTTTGCAAAACTAGCATCTTTCTTGTGTAAAACCTCCTAAAAACATAAACTATACCAAGAATTTCAGACCAAAAGAATACAAAGGGACCAATTACGGAAGTTTTTGCTTTAACTGGCATAAGCTGTACTTTTAAATTTGAGTAGGTTTTTCAAGCCTGAAGACCCAGCGAGGTATCATCTTCTAAATTAGATGTTCCTTTTGCAGACTAAAACTTTCTACACTTTAATAACAACTCGGAAAAATCCACACTTCCTGTAGTGAAATAAACCAGGAATAGATAAAGAAAACAATTAAATGAAGAAATAGTTTAAACTTAGGTGAATCTAAAATGGAAGACTTGAAAGTTCAATTTGACTACATGCAGTTTTGTTTACCTACTGTATAATAATTACACAAAAGATTAAATCCAGATTGTCTACCAAAACAGAACTTTATAGGTGAAAGAAAAGCTGGCAGGTTCACTCAGTGAGGCTCTTGCAGTCCTTTCTGCCTGCTGGCATGTTGCTTATCAAAGCATGACAACCACTTGGCTTTGAGTCTTTGTATAGGAGGGAAGTAGTGAAAATTAAAACAAGATAGTAACATTACACACCAGCTGCATTTGTTCTGCAAAGGAAATTTCATAAATCTGTGTGGTACAAGTATTTGTAATCAAATAATTTGTTTGCTTTATATATTTATGCAGAAGTTCATACCAGGAATTGCTTAGTTTTCTGACTGATAATTCTGTGAATAGACAAGTGAACAGTTTTAAATTTTCTAAATAAATGACTTGGTTTTGTAAACAACTGTGATTTTACTTTTTTTCTATTTTTACACTGTAAACTATGACAACCAGGAGGAGGAGGAGAGGTTGCTTTTGATGCTGCTTCCCCAATCTTTTTAATAGTTTAGATACCAAAATTCTCACATTTTTTTAATGCAATGGCCTAAAACACTTGATCAGTTTTCATAGCAAAAATGTCTGATTTAGGCATACAAACTAAAGATTGCCAGGCATCACCAGAGTCATCAAGCCTAGTTCACTATTTAAGCTGCCAAAGTTGCATAACTCTTCTGATATGTTAACTACAGACATGCTTTGCTGTCCTAGGCTAGCTGAGACAATCTCTACAACCTTTTTCTCCATGTTTTGAGACAATGATTTTTTTTTTTACTTTCCTGGATTATAATGTTTTCTTGACATTATATGAGCTCAGTTCTTTATAGCATTCCAGGTAAACGCCCAGCAATGTCTTTTGAAGTTAATATTTCTTTTTCTAATGCCTCCCTTTTCCTCAGCTAGTGCTCATCATGTAATTTATGGGCTCACAGTTTTACAGCAAAAATTTTTATTTCTGATTTCAAAACAGTGTATTTTGTACTGATGAATTTCCAGTCTCATGCAGCTATAGTGCAGTTCTCAGTTCTGACAATACCTCCAGCATTCTGCTTTAGAATTAAAATGTAGAAATATACAACTGACTTGGAGAAGAAATGGATTCTTGAAAATATTAACCAAGCCCTGTGTTAGCATTTTCTTTAGATTTTTAGGATAGGGCAAGGAACTGTTATTTGCTGTGAACTGTCCCATTAGCCCCAAAGAGCAGAGAAGACAAATCACAGAATCATAGAATCGTAGGGTTGGAAGGGACCTTTAGAGATCATCTGGTCCAACCCCCTTGCAGAAGCAGGTCCACCTAGGTAAGCTCACATAGGGACACATCTCCAGGTGGGTCTTGAAGACCTCCAAGGAAGGAGACTCCACACCCTCCCTGGGCAGCCTGTGCCAGGGCTTCCTCACAGTGAAACAGTTTTTCTTATGTTTAAATGGAACTTTTTTGTGTTGCAGCTTCATCCCATTACCCCTTGCCCTGTTGCTAGATACAATAGAAGAAAGGGATGTCCCAGCCCCCTGACACCCACCATTTAGGTATTGATGAGATTCCCCTCTCATAAAATTGTTTATTATAATCAAATAATACAAATGCAGGGCTGGTTGGCTGGAGACAGGGTGGGAGTGTGTTATAGTGAAGAAATGTCTTTAGTGGACTTGAAATACCTTGACCTATTTAGGAACTGAATACTTGATGATTTTGAAGGTGGCAAATGTTGTGTCTGTGTGAGACCAACCAGAGATTTCTGCCTCAAGTACAAGACCTAGGTTGCTGTTAATATCACTAATAATTAAGGAGTGCTTGATGTGGCCAATTATGTATCATAAAAGTCACGAAGTCTATTATCCCTTTTGAGGGCGAAATGAATTGTGTACCTTCTTTCCTTGTGAATTTCACATGCCTCAACATATTTCACTGTGGTCATGTACAATACACTACAAAGCTGTATTCTTAAAGCCATACTCTGAACAGCCATACTGCTCAAATCCACATAAATTTCTAATGATGGGAGTTAATTATCTCCCAGTGTTGTTTCAGAATATGGCCATATTTCTCATCGTCAGTCATTTGAATATAGGACAATTCTGATCTGCAGTTTGAAGCCACTAGATGTATTCTTTCCCTGTATATGTTACCTGGAACATCACCAGGTACTCAGTCTCTATTTCCTAATTTTCCAACTTTAAAAAGTTGTTCTGCAAGTAACATACAAAGCTTCCTTTCCTATTTTAGGTCTTTTGCCTCCTGGAACTGATCCAGCTCTTTATGTTAAGCCACCCTGCACAGTTATGCCATGTTCTCATAATACCTCTAATTTCTTAGAACTTCTACCCTGCTGTAGTAACTCTAGCTCTCTCAGGCAGCCTCTACAATCCCATTTTCTCTTTTGCCTATTGTTAAATTGTTTTTTAGGCCTCTTCTCCGGTTGATGGTTCAGCAAATGAAGTGCATGATGACATCATACATGCCAAGCTAGAATGGAACAAGTTTGAACTGTATCTCTGCCTGCCTCTCAGCAGAGAATTAGTTGGCTTCCTGTCCTCAGAGCAGCTGCGAATACAGAGACAATTCATATTTCTGCTTCTGAATACTGTGTCACCTTACTGGTGGGAGAGGAAAGTACTTCTTTTAACTAATGTTTTCAGGTTTGTGGATTTTTTTTGTCTCCTAAAGCAGCTCACCATTACATTACTTGTATTGCATCACATGTATCACACTGCAGTTCACTCCAAGACAACAGCCTTAGATCAACAATCCATACTTGAACAACTTCAGTTAGAATACCTTCTAGGAGTAACAGAGTGCACTCAACAGAAGGGAAGTCATTCAGTGGGCGAAGGACCAATGACAAAGATATGAAAAAGAAAAAAAAAAAAAGCCAGTTACTTGGACTTTCAAATTTCTTTTGAAGAGCAGCTGTGTAGTTATATTCCAGGTAGTCACAGATCTCATTCCAGGTTGGTGGGGAAAACGTATTGTATACGGTGGAAGTACACAGAGGTCACTGCAGAGTGAACCTTTCTGAGATCTTACGAAGCCCCAAAAGCAAAAAAGCAGACTCAGAGTCTCTGGAAGCCACATGCAAATACAGTCCTGTCAGTAAGAGGCCCAGCTACTGAGAGGGCAGCTTACAGTGCTAGTAAGATTGATTTGATTCTATGAATGTGTCTGGTGAAGTGCGGCACCGGATTGAAGCTTTGCGTGTCAAGACTTGACCTCATCTGGGTTTACATTTCGAAATGACATCCACACAGGTCTGTTAACTTATGCTTAACTTCTTCTGAAGTCTTCTGTTTGAACTGACCTACCAGAGCAACAACACAAGGGATAATGGCATGAAGCTGGAACACCAAAATTTCCATTTAGATATAAGAAAAAACTGTTTTACTGTGAGGGTGACGGAGCAGTGGCACAGGCTGCCCAGGGACAGTGTGGAGTCTCCTTCCTTGGAGGTCTTCAAGACCCGCCTGGACATGTTACTATGCGACCTGACATAGGTGAACCTGCTTCTGCAGGGGGGTTGGAGACTAGATGATCTCTAAAGGTCCCTTCCAACCCTACCATTCTATGGTTCTAAGAGGTGAGTAAGCATCTCAAAAATGGAAACTCCTCTGGAATTAAAGGAGAGAAAATCTTTAATAACATTTTAACAGCTTCAATAAAGTATAATAGCTATAGGCCAATTGCTAAAATGTAATAACCAGGCATATTAAGAGGTTATGTTTTGTCTATGCTTCTGATTAAGTATGCTATGAAAATATGTTAGAAATATTCCCTAAAACCCAGGCTATTTCAACTGTGTAGACTGGATTGAAATGGCTGGTTATATAGCTTTCTAGTGTTTGCTGCATATAAACAGTTATTGGGAATGTAACCTTTCATCCAGACATTGCTTGGCAGCAGGTTAACATGTTAACACACTGGTTCCATCGCCAGGCCACAGACCTGGGAAACTTTAAGTATAAACAAGTTCAGATTGTGGACAGCTGCACACAACTCTGCTCAAAACTGCCTACGCAAGAACTTAATACCCAGAGTCAGCTCCAACAGATTAGGGTAACAAAGAACTGTTCACAGGACTTAATCTGTCTCATTTTGATGAAAATTAATTGGGACAGAATTCACAAAAAGGCTGGTGATGCCCAGCTAGACAAGGTAACCTCTTCCACCGAACACCTCCTCAGGATCTGCTGGGACTCCTGACAAGTCAGTGAGCTGTTGTGTGGGCCCTGGCCTCAGCTAACTGAACAGAAAGCGGAAAACTCCTGGGTATGAAATTGCTTGACATGATATGCAACAGTATGAGAAGCTGGTAAAAGCTGCACACAGTGCTGGCGATTGCTGGATCTCACTGGTGATTAAGGAGGAGTTTGGTGAAAAACAACTGAACTATACAGATAACTGGAGAATAGTTTTGAGAATCCTTTCAGGAATAGGAATTTGCAGGGCCAGTTGCCCAATAACCTTATCAGTACCTCAGTAACACCATATGAGGGTATATGTGGGTATGGGTATAGAAAACCTAGGAAAATGTTAGAGGTTTATGCAGGGGCAAGGAAGGGGTGTTACAAGGGTAGCAAAAGACATGGTTGAGAAATGGGAAGATGAGTAGCAAGGTATGGAAATAACATGCCTGGTGCTTCACTACACTGATAAAAGGCACTGCACAGGACAGTAGGATAGAGTAAGGTTTTCTGAAGGAATATTGTTTTATTTATAAGGTAGTAACAGGCCAGGATGACAATGCTTAAGATTTGTTGCTTGCCTGTTTTTTTTGTGGTATCCTTATGAATACTGGGCATATCTTCCTTGAGAAAACATATTGATAGAACTTCAATATATGAAGGTAGTGTAACGTATGGGGTGGAGGATATGGACAGAGAGACGTGGTATTTTAATTGAACTTCAGAAACTAATGAGCACTTCAGACCGCAGAGTTCAAGTCCTTGATCAAATAAACTTCAGTCACGGAGCAGCTGGATGATCACAGTTAATATCCCGCAGCAAAACGCTTAAAGCTATTTCATAAACGTGAAAAAGATACTAATTCTTACTTTTTCCAACGTGTAGATCCCTGCTTCCCTACACAGGTGTAAATTGGCGCCCACCGTCACGCTCCGCTTTCCAGCTGCCCCACGCAAAGCCCTCAGCGGCCGTTCCTGCACGTCTCTCCCCGGACTCTCTGTCAGAAATGGGAGCAGGGGCCAAGGACGGTCTCTGGTGACCGGACAGGTCGCCGGGCAGTCTCCAGCCCCAGCGGCGCGGGACCCGCGGGACCCGCTCCTGCGGCGCCTGCCCCCGCCTCTGCCTCTGCCCGGCGGCACCGGCGGCCGCCCCGCCCCGCCCCGCCCCCACGGCTGTGGTGTCACGCAGGCCCGGCACGGCACGGCACGGCACGGCACGACACACCTTCTCCGAACCGGGAGACGGCCGCCCCGTCCGACCGGTTTGTTCCTTCCCGACCCCGTCCCGCTCGCCGCCATCGGGCTCCGCCGGACGCCGGCGCCAAGGAGGTTGCGAAGGCCGTGCGGCCGCGAAGGGGGGCGGGTCGGGATGGGCCGGGGGCGGCCCCGGCTTCCCCGGCCGGTCTGCGGCAGCCATGGCGGTGGGAAGCGCGCGGGAGCGGGAGCCGGAGCCGGAACCGGAGCCGGCGCGGCGGGAGGGAGGGAGGGAGCCGACCGAGCGCTGCCAGCCGAGCCGGGCACCGGGCTGTGATGCTCAGGGTCCCCGTCCTCACTTACCTTCCTCGGCGGGCGAAGGCCGCCCCAGGGGCTGGTGCGGGAAAGGAACACACAGCCCCGCAAAGTTACTTAGAAATACTGCCCGTTGAAAGTCGGTGGCCCCGCTCGAGGCAGCCTGGGCCTGTGGGGCAGCGGGAGCTGCCGTGGCAGTGATGCCGGCGGCGGGGGCCCCGCGCCCGAGCCCGAGCCGCTTCTTCGCCTGTGCCCGCGCCCGAGCCGCTCCTTCCCCCGCGCCCGTGCCCGAGCCCGAGCCGCTCCTTGCTCCTTCCCTCCGCAGGCCCGCCGCGACGATGACTTTCCAGTGGACCGCAGTTGCCGTCTTCCTGTACGGTGAAATAGCAGTAATTCTCCTGCTGTGCGTGCCGTTTATTTCTCCGCTGAGGTAGGACATCCCCAGCTCGGTCTCCTTGCTGGTTTGGCTTTCATTTTTGTTGCTGTAAACTGGGAGGTCTGCATCTTTACGCTAGGGCTGAACTGAGCTGAAGGAATGCTGTTGGGGCCTTGGGTGACAGGAGTTTCCAGAACCGTAAGCCTCTTCTAAGGATCTTGGTTTGCTTTACACGCGCTGCTGATTCATCCCAGCAGCAGTTGGGCTTCCCAGAATGAGCCTCGTTGCTTTGCTTCACCGAGTGGGATGTCGTCAAGGGGCTTTGTAGTAGCCAGTATGTAGGAGGGCATCTGGCTTCCCTTGCTGTGAGCTCAGTGAGAGGCGATGCGGCCTTTTCGGGAGTTGTTCGTCGAGTTCGTGAGGAGCAGCTTTACAGCGTTTTGGTATGCACTAGGCATCGTGGGTGCTGAAGAGATAAGAGATATCAGATATTCAAAGCTAACCACGACACTGTGTAACAGCTGTAAGAAGCTTATTTGATTGATTGGCTGTTTTTAAAAATGCAGACTTCAGCTTGATGAAAAAGGTTCAGGACTACTAAAATAAAGGGCTCTGTAAACTTCTATATAGATTAACAGAATAATAACACTTCTGAAACACAACACAACACAACAATTCTTTGTAGAAAGGAGACCATCTAGTAAAGGAAAGAAACCAAATGTGTTAATTGCTTTTATTGTATGCAGAGGTCTGACAACCTTATCTTGTTCTCTGCGAGTAGCTCTTCAAATTTTGCTGTGTTAAGGAACAAGACTTTACAGTGTGGAGAGTCTGAATTTAACTATGTAAACCCGTGGGAGACTCTTCAAAATGGTTGGAACATCCACAGCCAATATCAATGATTGTTTACTCAACTTCAGAAGTTGAAACTGTTCTAAAATCTAACATAACCTCTGATTTTTACAACCTGACTTGTGAGGAGTTAATCATTTCAGCATAGATTATTGAGTTCTCTTATCTTCTGTTGTTTTCCAATCAAGAGTGAAGCTGTGTAAGAAGGGAGAAGTGTTACGGGAGTTGCACTGATCATATTATTAATGGCTTATGTGAGGAAACTAGCTGCAAGAATTTCTGCAGGCTGATGACACATGCACAGTGCATTGGGATTATTGAAATAGGCTCACTTGCGACATAAACAGGGCTTGAATCCAATCTTTGTGGCTGAAGAGCAAATTAATAACCTGCAGTGTTTCCAAAACTTATTCAAACATTAAGCACAGTGTTTTTACAAAGGGTACAAAGGATAGGGCATTTATTTCTTTCAGCAGTTGTTTCTGAAAGAGTGAAAAAGCTTTATCCTTTGTAACGTGTTCAATTATCTTGTTAACAAAGCTGGCCCAGGAAGCTTATGGGGTTAAAGATTGAATTTAGCTGCTGTGACGCTACTAGAGGGCAGCAATTCTGCCTTGAGCATCTTGGTGTTCTGGGAGTTGGTTCTGTCAGAGCCGTAAAGCATACGTGTACAAACATCAAACTGGTATTTTTAAAAGTATTGATTTATTCAGCCATCAGTTCCCAAACAGACCGTTTGTCTCTTTTGTACCTCCATATTTTTTTCATATGATTAACTCCTTTTCGAATTTGCTAACAAGGTTTGGAGTTTCTAGGGAACAAGTAAATTGACAATATAGAAATAAAAGGACACAGGAAGACAGAACTGAACTGCCAAGTGCAAAACATCTATAGTGGTGATTGGTATTATCATTTGGAAGTGTTATATTTATGCAGCTTCTGTCACCAAAAGGAAATGAAGCATTAATAAATATGAATTTCCATACTTACTTGTTGAGGAAAAATAAGCTCGAAAACAGAACGTAGGAAGACTTTGTAGTGCAGAGGTCTTAGCAGGATAGTTGGTCAAAGGTCATACCTCAGAGAATCACTTCTTAAATGGGTATCAGTATGAAATGTGGAGAATTGCATGTTTAAAGAGTTAGCAAGTTGTTTTTGACTTGCAGCTTGGTTTCATTTAAATTAAGCTTTTTAGTTGATAATAGACCATAGCTGTCTGCTGTAAAGAATTCAGACTATACTAAAAGATTGAAATGAGGTTTTTGCATGTATAATGCTAAAACATTTTAATTCTTTCTTGTGCAGAACCAAAAGGAGCCATTGGAGACAATGCTACAGTCTAATTTAAATTAGGTTCATAGTAGGTTGAGGACTGCTTTGTTAAATGACAGATTTTAATAGTCTCTGGAAAATGTAAATACTCTTAACAAAAGTTGGAAATTTTACTCAATACAGTGAGATGGTGACTAGCAGGCCTATATTACATTCCTATGTTGCACCTATAATGGCATAACTAGGTATTATTTCATTTTTGCAGTAGCACTCATTCTAACCTGCAGCAAGTGCAAGTAGCTGCTCTGTTATTTCTTGTGGGTGTCAGTTAACTTCAGCATGTCAGATGATGGTCAGTTGTGCTGCAAGTGTGAATTCTTACAGAGCCTTCCATGCAGTAATATTGAATAGGAAATTGATTGTGTAAACAAACAAACAAAAATAGTCTTCACCACTCTTGTGCATCTGAAGTTGCTTCTTTAGTCAATAAACTTAGGCTTTTTAGAAAGGTTTTAATGCTCAACAAAACAAACACGAGACTTGTTCTTTTGCTGTTGTTCACAAGTTAGAATGTGGTAATGTTTCTTGCACTGTAATTATGCACTCATCAATGTAAAAAAGAAGCCTTCTGCAGCAGGATGGTAGAGATGATCATATTTTTTTTAAAATAAAAATAATGGAATGGATTTGACAGTCTTTACCTCATCCCTGAGTATATTGTAGTCAGGACCAAACACAAAATATGCTAGCTGAAGTAAAAGCTTAAATAAAACATACCTGAAACATACCTGCCATCATGCAAGTTTTCAGATTGAGACAACTGGTTTTGACTTAATTAACAAGAAACAAAAAAAAAAAAGCAAGCTGGATTTGTGCCAGGAGGTTGGGGCATCCCTTTTTTCTATGGTATCTAGCAACAGAACAAAGAGTAATGAGATAAAGCTGGAACACAAAAAGTTCCACTTAAATATAAGAAAAAACTATTTCACTGTTCAGGTGAGGGAGCCCTGGCACAGGCTGCCCAGAGGGGTTGTGGAGTCTCCTTCCTTGGAGGTCTTCAGGACCCGCCTGGACATGTTCTTGTGTGACCTGATCTAGGTGAACCTGCTTCTGCAGTGGAGTTGGACTAGATGATCTCTAAAGGTCCCTTCCAACCCCTACTATTCCATTCTATTCTATTTCTGGAAAAGTTACGTATACCTAAATTACATTGCTATTAAAGCAGCTGTTTAGAGACCTTACAGAAGTCTCATATCAATAAAAGGCTCTCTTGCATGGGGTTGTTACGCTTTTCTTTTAGTGTTTAATTATTTTTTGAATAACACAATGCTGTTTTACAGATGGCAGAAGATTTTTACAATTCCTGTATGGAGCAAAATGGCAATTTTTTGGAACAAGATGTTCCTTACAATAATAGTTTTACTGATCGTCTTGTTTCTTGGTAAGTGTTAAATAATTTCTTAACAAATATAGGGGAAAAGCCTGGTAAATGGAGTTGGTGACGTTGGATTGAGAAGATTCAAGCCTAATGTAAATCAGCTACATTGTTTAAATTTCCGCAGTAGAATGGGAGAGGGCTTGTACTGCATCTACGTTGGGAATCCAAATGCAGGAGTAATAGAGTAGTGAATGAGGAGGGAAAATGGAGCTTGGTAAAGGCTGCTGCGTTGGTTTCACTTTCTCACGCGAATAAATAAACTTGCGATGTTTGATAGCAGGATGTGGCTGCTCTGGGCAGTGTGCGGTAGGTGGCACTCTTGGTTGCTGTTGAAAGAGAAGACAAGAATGCACTGGGCTATTTGAGTACTTTTGCTCAGCACAGATACAAAACAGCTGTTGGCTACATTTGTTAGGAGTACATCCTAGGGTCTATCCAGTAGGCGTGAAACCGGAGCCCGAATGATGACCATATGCCTGACTGATTTCATGTAATGTCTGTCCTGACTGCTTTGTGTGATGCCTCCTGTATTTCAGTGATGGAAACACAGATTTCCTGTGTTCCAAAGACAGAAGTAGTTTTCCAAGGATAGAAGAGTTTCCAACATCTTGCAGTGAAAATACTATCTAATTCCAAGCTACTTTAAATACTAAGAAAAAAGTGTGGGTTTATGGTCTGCTGAGCGAAACATATGGATGCACTGCATATATAACAAAGTCAAACTGGACTGCAATACTATATTCCCAATAATAAAATACTGGAAATGTGAATAAACTTTATTTTTTTTAATTTTTTGTGATCTTTAGTAGTATTCTATGAAGCACATCCTTCAGTAAGATTAACATTGCTTCAGTAAGATTAAGTTTAATCTTCTTAAAGTTGAGAGCTGGTGGATTTCATTTACTCTTTTGAACTCTGATTGAAAATTTTGACCAAAATTTTCTTTTGAGTTTGTGATGACCATGGATTTTGCAGAAAGTCAGACTTGGGCTAAACTAAAGCAGTGATGAGATGCTTGCCTTACAGCGTGAGATGATGGTTTGCTACAGAACTAGAATCTTGCTGTGGCACAGGAATATGGAATTTTGTTTGGCCTTAGTCTTCGTTGCATTCTCTGAAGTTTCATTTGTAATTATTTTTTTTCCTTTTAAGCAGCTTATGAATATAAAAGAGACAGTCATGAGGGATGTTATTCACACATGCTTTTCTTTGCTTTTATGTGCTTAGCTACATGCAGCAGTGTTTTAATAACATGTGGCCAAAATATTCTGCAAGAACTGATGTTGTATCATGAAATAGGTATTTTTGTTGGTATGTAGGAGGAGATTGTATTAGGCTTAAGTATGTATGATAACCTGAAGTTTGCAGATGGTAACTGGGCCAGGTTTTGTTTTTATGTGGCTGTAAATCCTATTCAACTATTTTGTACTTTAAAAAGTGTTGGCAGTATCTCGACACTTCAGCAGAGGAGTATATGGTGAATGAAAGGGACGTGGAGCTGTTTAGCCTAGAGAAGAGGAGACTGAGAGGGGATCTCATTAACACAAGGATTTTAAAGGTGCATGTGAAGAGGATGGGGTGGCACGTTTTTTCGGTTGTCTCCAGATACAGGACAAAGGGTAATGGGCATAAGCTGGAACAAAAAAAAAGTTCCAGTTAAACACAAGGGAAAACTTCTTTACTGTAAGGATGAGGGAGCCCTGGCACAGGCTGCCCAGGGAGAGTGTGGAGTCTCATTCTCTGGAGGTTTTCAGAACACGCCTGTACATGTTTCTGTGCAACATGATCTAGGTGGACCTGCTTTAGCAGAGGGATTGGACTCAGTGATCTCTAGAGATCCCTTCCAACTCCTGCCACTTTGTGATTCTGTGATATGAAAGGAAGCTGAGAGATGGATGAAAAGCAAATGAAAGAAAGATGAGGTGCTACTTACCTTATCAGTTCTGTTTATGTTCAACACTGTTACTACAGTCTTCCTATTTTCATGGGTGTTCTGTCATTAATAAAATGCTTATCTAACAAATTCCATAAGAGACAAATACTTCAGAAGACATCTCTTCTTTTTCCCTCCTCTTTCTGGTTTTTTTCACTGTTTGTCTGCTGGCTGTTTTTTAATTCCGTTTTCATCAGCAGTGACATTGTCTCTAGGGTCTCTGGTAACATTTGTAGAGTGTGTTGCTTTAGTCTGATCCCTGGTGGCTGAATGCAAATGTTGGAAATGTTTGTTCAAGCCTCCTTTGGGCAGTGGTTCCACAGATCTCTGGAAATGTTATATTGCTTCAGTGTTTTATCAAGGCCTGTCTTCAAAATGTATAGAGAACATGATATGGATAACGTAAGCTAATTTGTCCTGTTTGCTGAGCAGAAAGTCAAAATACGTATTTCTAGTGCTGTGTCTGGTTTATCTTGTGTGCATACTCCCAGAAATGAGTAAGAACAAACTGTTTTTGTTTGCAGATGCTTTTAGAGAAGTCCGAAAGTATTCATCTGTTCACGTGACTGAAAAGGCTGTAAATGTCAATGCCAATACTTTTGATCATATCCAGATGAAACTCTTCCGATCACAAAGAAACCTCTATCTCTCGGGCTTTACTTTGTTCCTTTGGCTGTAAGTATAACATTTTTCTGATTTCTACGTGGCTCGTTTATTCAGGAACTGTTGCACAAATTAAAAGGCTTGTAAGACCAATTTCAAGAGATGAAAAAATAGTTGTGTGAGCAGATTGGCTAGGAGGCAAGTCAAATCAGGGAAAATAATACCTTGCAAATGCTTGAAGATTGGAAGGATATGTGAGTAATACACAGAAAGAAACATCTTGAATGTTTGAGAAAACATGTATTTTTCAGGAGAAGTTTCTTCAGGGAATACTGATTTCCTTCCTTAAACTTATGTCCTATGTTTTGTTTGTTTTGAACACGGGAAACTGAAATAAAAAACCTTCGAAAACTACTGTTAAAATAATATATTGCAAGAAGATATTGTTGCATCCTGTTGTGCTAAGAAGGAAACTTGAGTCTGACTTGAACTGCTTCATCTAAAGCTCAAAGCTAGGATCTGTAGATCTGACATTCCAGCTTCCAATGAGAGTTTCAGATATTTCATAACATGTACTTTGTGGCAACTGGCCAACTGTGCTGTTATGATCTTAAGTGTGATATGTCTTTGAAGACATTTAAATACAGCTGATAAAACAGAGTAATGGAGAGGACAGTTTTGTACTGCCCAGCAGTAGCAGTCAAGACTAACTGCAAATCTTCACAGTAGCCATAACAACCTGCAGATCTTCCTAGCTGGGCAAGGAGCACGTGACTTAATTGGCCATACATTATGTGAATGAATGGAAACAGATATGTTGGTCAGATGACTTCGTATTTGTTCATTTTTATGATGACACTGGGCAAAGAATGTTGGCCCTCGTGTAAATTCCTTCAATGAGCTGCTTGACATCGCCTAGGTATGCAAGAGAAACACGGAACAAGGAAATGCCTGGAATCAGAGACTTCAGACAAATTTCTTCAATTTGGAGTGATGTATGGCCATTTTAAGAGATCATTGAGGACCATTGTACATAAGGAAACACCAAGGAAGAATTTATATGGAACCTGAACAGTAAAACTTTGGAGAGAAAAAAAGGTGGCTGTAGCCTTGCATAATAGTGATAGGAATTCATCATGTTCTTTGTCTTCCTTCAGAAAGGTTAAGTAAATATACACAAATATGTTTGTGATCTCCGCTCCAAGAGAGAAATAGCTGGTTTGTGTCCTACACCAAAGTTGGAAACTGGTCACCCGGAGTCCTACTCCCATTCAGTTTTTAAAGACAAAAACTTAACCAGGTTTTGCTCTTGAAGAGGCTTGCTTAAGCCTTTTTTGGCACTACTGGCCTGTCACAAGGATTTAGAAGAAATAAGCACTTCTACAGAGTGGCTAGATAAAAGGACTTTTCTGAGTAATTTTGCTTATTTGTTAAGCAGATGTAACATCTGTCAGAGACGGGGTGGGTAAAAGTGTTCCTTGGGTTGCCTTACACTAACTGCTGCTGTCATCACCCAGCCAAGTTAAGACCACATGTAGGTGTGAATGGGTACTTGGGTGCCTCTGGTTCATTTTTGGGGGGTCAGTTTAGGTTCATTTTAGCACATCATCCAATAGGAGAATTCCAGAAGAATGGTAGATGGAGATTGCCAAAATGGAGGAGGCTGGAAGCTTGTCGCTTCTGACAACACAACAGAAGCTCTTCTCTATCAGTAATTTGACAATCAGAGAGCACTGAGTACAGGTGGGGAAAATGCCTTCCTATCAGTGGATATATGGGGGCCAGCAGAGCCTTCATCCACCAACCGTCTGCACTGAAAAGAGGAAGGTTGTCTTTGCCAGTGACTGTCTCCTGAGTAGGACAGAGGTGCTCGTCTGCTAATCTGACTTGATGTTGTGGGAGATGTGGAGAGCCTGGCAAGGCTTGTCTGGCCCTCTCTAACCTCATGCTGAACCAGACAGGGATATGAGAAGGGCTGAAAACAAAAGGAAAGCTGAAGAAAACATGGACCCACTACTCAGTGGGCAAAGGACCAGATGACAAAGATATGAAAAAAAAAAAAAAAAAAAAAAAGAGAGATTGTAATGCAGGGTCGGTATTGAAACACTGTTTCTTAAGGTAAGATGTGCTCTTTGGCCTCCCAGTTTTCTGAGCTCCCTGGAGGGAGAGGGGAGCTTACCTCAAAAGATCTATTAATATGCTTTCAGTTATGAAAAAAAAACAATTACTTGGACTTTCAAATTTCTTTTGACAAGCAGCTGCGTAGTTTTTTTACAGAAGTTAATTTATTTGTGTTGCTTTGGCGTTTCCTTGATTCAGCAACATACTGCTTTGAAAGACTCCAAGATGAAAAATGAAAGTAGTGTTGCAAGCAGTCAATCACTGGATCAAGTCAAGGGAGGTATTTGCAAAGCTCCAATTTGAGGTGCCATATGAGTGCTGACATTCATAAGTGTTCTGTTTTATACAGTATTGACAGAGTACTTTGAAGATTAATATGCTCACAAGGCTAATTTTATTCTTGTAATACATTTGTAAAGTTGTAGGCTTGGGGTTTTTTTGCATTATACATGTGACCATAATGTGTTGCTTGAGTCTTGTATTCAGTGATCCATCCTATTTAAAACAGTAGCTTATGTAAAAGTATTTTAGCCTTCAAGCAAGCAGATCTCTGACCCCTTAATGGCTGTGTGTTTTGGGGAGGAGAGAGATTCTGCATCAGGTAAAAAATCAGACTTGGGTTTTTTTGTTTTTTGGTTTTTTTTAATGAATAAAAATCTCATAATTTTCTTACTTCACTATTATTTGTCGTCAGTGAGCCCGGATGTTTCCCTCTAGATGCTTAAACAGTCTTCTTGTGGTTTTGTTTTCACACATAATGCAGAGAGAAAAAAATATTTGTTTTGTTTTCTGTTTGGTTGTTGGTTTTGTTTATTTGCACTGTGAGTTACTGTGCTGTTCACTGTGTTTCTTCACCAGTGTATTGAGACGTACTGTTACCCTTCTTACTCAGTTGGCAAAAGGGATGGCATCTCATGCAGCTCTGGAAGCACAAGTAAACGATGCTACTGAAGCAGCCAAAAAATACATGGCCGAGAATGAAAGGCTGCAGGAGGTATCTTTGACCTTTTTTAGTTATTTTCTTATACAGCAAGTTATTAAAATACTCTGAGGATGGTTTGCTACTGAATAACATTTGTTCATTTTCATCTTCTGGAAGAAAAAGGGAGAACAATGTCCTTGCAATATACAATTCAGAACACTGAATACAAATTTTAGTGGCATTTTAAGAAAGGAAACCAAAGTAATGCAGGTTAATGAAGTTCTGTCTTTTCAGTACAAATTTCTTCAAAGCAGTAATATATTCTTAAAATATCTCACTGAATTTAATCATAGCAAATTAGAGCGAGATGCTAATTTTATTCTTTTTAGTCTAAACAGTTGTCTGTTTAGATCAGGACTATAGCAGTCCAGTATGCAAATGCCTACAATATGGCTGTTCTCATGCTCACTGTTTCTTCTAAATAGTATTTGCTCCAGTACTGAAATGTCTTTTCTATCTTATAAAATTGGCCTTTTCTATTTATTGTATTTTGTATTCTTTCTTGAACTTTTTTTGTCAGTCAGCCAATTTCCTAACATGTTCATTTCTAAGTAAGGCACTGCTGTTTAATAATAGTGAGGATATTACCAAAAATTTCTTAGCTACAAGAACCACCAATGGGCCAAAGATATGTTATTTATATGAGAAGGCAGAAAATTAAGCTGTCATTTTTCTATCGTGGTTCAAGATACAGTTGTGTGCAGGAAAAGAAGTCAGCAAAGATAATAAAGAGAAATGAATGAAATATTTTCTCATAATTGGTTCCTTTGACTTCTGGTGGAAGAGGTTGAACCATAAGCTGGAGTGCAGATATACATTCCTCAGTCTGGCATATTATGAAAACAAAATTCACTGCAGGTGTGTACAGGTTTCCTTCCAGTTTGTCTGGAGCAGTGTCTATGGTTACCAGCACTGTGTTTATTTTTTTAAAATAAATCTTCAAAGAGAACAGACTCTGGACAAAAAGTACCAGAAGGGATGCAAAAGATCCAGTTGTTTGAGAGATGTTTTAATGCAAGGTTCACTAGAGTGTGTGTTAGGTATTTCCCAACTATGAAATAATTAAAAAATGGGGATTTGGTATTTTGTCAAAATGATCCAGGCTTTCTCCCTCAGCTGTGGAATTTGTCTCTGCTGCATACTGGTACTTTTTATTTTTTTTTTTCCCTCTCTGTCCTATTGGGATTTGGCCAAAAGTCCTCTTTTTGTTCTGTTTTCACATTCTCTTAGCAACACATTCTTGTAGCTGTTTGTAAGTGATAGCCAGAAGCTGGAAACTGTATTCCTGTCTGTTTCTATTTGTTTGATTGCAGGGTTTGCAAAAAGAGTGGTAGTGGGATCTCCATTGTGCTGCAGATGCAAAGTGTTCAGAATTGCTTTATTTTAACTTTACAGAGATACTACGACTTAGGTTATTCTGTGGCTCGACCGCTGCATTTGTGTTCATTTACAAACATGCTTGGTTCTGCCCTCAGAGGCAGGCAAGAGCAGCTGCATATAGGGCACTGGCTGTAAGTTACATATATACTGTAAGTGTGCTAGGGCTGCACTGTCTCCTGGTCAGATATTCCAGAGAGCACAGAACTTGAGAGAAAAGTTTATAGAAATAGCTATTTGTGTATTAATAGAAAGAAGTGAGCACAAAGTAAAGGAGACACATTACGAATGGGTTATTTTATTAACCAGCTATCAAATGCGATCTCTCTTCTTCTCTTTGGATTGTTTATCAATCTGGGTAAACAGTTCTTTTCCTTCTCAAAGTAATCTTTCCCCTTTGCTTCCACCTGTGCCCAGTAAGTTCTGGTATCCCTAGTTCACCTAAAAGCTGTTCATCTGAGTTGTTCTACTTTCATTTTTCCCATTAAATGTTTACCACTTCTTTTACCATATTCTTAACAGATGGTGCTTCATTGGACAATAGAGACTATAAAAAAAAAAGGGTTTAATTATGGGATCTAATCCTTGACGTATGATACTTTGTGATCAAGAGCCTTGATGTTAAGAGCATGATTGGTATAGTAGTGCCAACATATTCAGAGTATACTGCTCCTGTGTGTAGTACTTACAGGGCTTTTCCTGAGTCCTGTCCTATTTTTTTTCTTGAATTTCAGTGGAAATCTAATTTCAATGTTGAGGTAATTCTAAAGATTGAAGAAGTAGCTGCAAGCCTTCAAGGAGATGTCTGTGATGTGTTACACGATTTAAGACAGAGTAAACTGTTCAAACAAATTGCACTTAAACATGACAGTGTTGTGTTACTTGCAGTCCCAATGCTTGGCTTCCGGAAAAGCTATTTATAGGCTAAATGGAAGTTGGTGGCTTGATGCAGAGACACAAAAGTACTCTTACACCAGAGATAATGCCATACTATTACAGAGTTGCTGTTACTTCAACTTAAAGCATTGAACTTTAAAAAAAAAAGAAATTGTGAGTGTGTGTGTTTGTTTTTTTCTAGAATGACTGAGTATCTGCTCATGTTGTGTTGGCATTTGATAAAACCTGTCCCTTTGCAAGCTCGGGGCCGACCTTCTCTGGTTGTTTGGCATTAACGTCAGGCTAACAAACAAAATTAATTGTAGCAACTGTGGTTTTTAATAGGCCTTGAGTGAAAAAGAAAGCGGTAAAAAGACAGAATCAGCAGAAGCAAGTGATGAAAAGGTCAAGAAGGAAGTTGAATATTTGAAAGAGGAGCTACAGAAGACATCAAGTGGTAAGTATTGATTAGGACTTCTTTACAATTAAGAAAGAGATGATTTCAGCACTGGATGCAAAAAAATTGTTCTAGGTATGACATTAATTAACTTCCTCAGTTTATGGAACACTTGGCTTGGAATTTCTTCACATTTGATTAGAAACTGGAAAAACATGATGTTGCCATCCCCGTATTTTAGTAAATGTTTTAATTGCGAATATCAGTATGGTGTAGTTTGAACACCTTAGTTAAATGGTAATAAATAAACCAGTTCAATTTGTTATTAAGGTGATGGTGACTTATTTTCATCAATATCATGACCAGCATATGGAATCAACTGCAGATTGCTTATAGGCATCAGATTGATATTTGATGTCATACATACCAGCCACTCTCCCTGTATAAAATGGCAAAGTACATGGTTGAGGTTTTCTCTGCAAAGTAGGGTTTCGATCAGATAGCAGAAAAGTCCTTGAGTAGTATTCTAAATTTCTATCTCTCTGCAGCAGACATGTCAACATTTCTTAAAACCTTAACATTTTTTGGACTACAGGGAACCATGCCTTGTGATTTGTAACACAATACTGGTGTTGGCATTTTCTGTGTTTAAGTTTTAGGTTGTCAGACCTGCTTTCTTGGCAACCCAAATTGAGATAGAAGCAGATTTTACCTGTTTGGTTCTGGTTTACTGGCAAATGTCAAGGGGTGTGATGCTTATGAACACCTACTCCTCTGAAATTAGTGTTTTTGAGATAACAATACCTGTGACCTTGTAAGCATTAATCAGATGTTCAGACTGTAACAAAATGGATTGTCCTGCTACCAGATAGCATGTTGTCATCAAAACATAGCCCTGCTTTTGTGTTGCATAGCACTGCTACAAAGCTGTAAGAATAACAACAAATACTTCATGAATCATTTTTCATTGTCCACTAGGAAGACGAAGAGGTGTAGAACAGTTGTTTTCTGCTGGGCTTGAAGCAACAAGAATCTTTAAATGGCGAGTCTCATTAGTTCACATTCTCAGGCAGGTTTGATTGTGATTTTTC
Organism: Urocolius indicus; assembly: GCA_013401255.1. Classification (NCBI taxonomy): domain Eukaryota; kingdom Metazoa; phylum Chordata; class Aves; order Coliiformes; family Coliidae; genus Urocolius; species Urocolius indicus. The sequence goes on from WBNH01005229.1 coordinate 32,463, forward strand.
CCTCTCCTGCTGTTTTCTTAAAGGGGGAAAACTGCCTTTGAAGTGACAAGACCAATTAAAAACTTAAATGCATGTATTTTATCTAAATGGACTGGTGGTATGTAACATTAATATAATGTAAGCTTTTCAGTCAGGAATGCTAGAGAAATCTAAGGAATAAATAGATTTACCACATGCTGCTTCAGCTGCATTCTCCCTGTAGGCTCCTGTGCATCCAAAAAAGGTATGAATTAAGGCATGCTTGAGTCTTTTGTTAGGAGAAAGTGGGGGAGAAGGTCATTTTAAGAAATTAATAGGAATATATTTACATCCCTTCCTCTGATGCCATCTTATTGCCAAAACAAAAAAGCCTCATAACTATGCCAATTACTGTCACCAGCTAGATGGTGTTAAGGTATGTCTGTCTTATTTTTGGTAAGTTTTCTTATGCATTATTTTGAGAAAACAGAGAGACAAAAACCTTAAAGTACTTGATAATAACCACAGCTATAGCCACACTTTAGAGATTTCACGTGAATAAAATTTGCTGTTTCCTTTTGGAACTTCTGCAACTGAGCAGGTGAATGCTGAGTTGTGTGCTAACTACATGTGAGCAATGTATTATCCAAAAACTTGCTTTTCAACTGTAGTTACAGTAAGAGTAATAAATTTGCATTTTGTTGTCCTTTGGTTGGGATTTTACATTTTTTTTTTATTGTTATTGTTTGGATGAAAAAAACAAGTATAATCTTTTTCGTAGAGCAGTTTCAAATATCTATTGCTCTGATCTGGTACACTTGTTAGGCTACTTATGCATGACAACAAAATACTTCATAGTAGGGCATATGTTGAGACATAGATTACCCCAATAGCGTGGCACCCAGGAGTCGTCCTAAATGTAAATTTATTTCATGCTTAAATAATGCAGTTTATTATCAGATTACTGCTGTGAATTCAGAGGAGATCCACATTTTCTGTAAGGTTTTGATAGAGTATTTTTAGCTTCTAGCAGAGAAAATACTTTGACTCCTCTTTCTGAACTGCTGACTGAAATTATAGTATAGACAATGATTATGGCAGATGTTCAGGAGACTCATCTTCAGCTTTCTGCCTTTTAAAAGAAATACAGTCTACCTTTTTTTCTTTTTGTCCACTTAGCTGTAAGTAAAATACTAAGTTAAGAAGGCATTTTTTTGCTACCTATTATTCTCTGGGCAGGTGGAGAGGAAGAAGGAAAATACAGAGAGACTGAGTAGTGAGATTACTAAAATCTGAGGAAAGGCTGGAAACGAGTGACAAAGATTTCAGCCAGATTTGTTCTCTTTTCAGACTTGAGTTTCTTCTTTCACCATGTTTTGTTTTATCATGGAAGTGAAGGAAAGGAGGCTAGTTCAACATAGTGGGGGCTTTATAGGCACCCAACTGTGAGACTAGCACTTTCAGAGCCTAAGTCCATTTTTAGCATACCTGGACATGTAATAACATGAATGTTTAGAAACTTTCTGAGATTATATTTTATTGATACACAATTGTATATTATGAAAAATGTCTCACTGATAACCTAGAAGTAAATGTGTCCTCCTAGGAGCACCCAGGACAGGTACAGGTTAGACATATTTATAACAAAATGTTGATTTGGGTAATTACAAGCTCTCAGTATGGCTGCTGGCCTCAGACCTATAGGATGCCATGATATTGTCTCACTCTGATTAGTTTTGAAAATTGTTCAAAAAGCTACAGAAGCCCAAACTATTTCCACTTGGACATGAGGTCAGAGCCTGAGAGAGGTTTCATAAAGTAGCAGTCTTTGATTTGGAGCAGAAAAGGGACTTTTGATGTGTTAACTTTCTTTTCTCACTTGCAGATCCCACACTGTAGAAATGCTGATGTGTGTAATGTTCACTTTTTCTTACAGTACCCTTTAGGCATGAGGGAGATTTCTGTAATGTTGTACTACTTTACCTTCTATCTCAGGTCATTGTTTTTTTGTGACACTGTAGTGTATGGTAAAGGCTATAGCTTCATTTACACAACATAAATTTATACAGGATGACTCGTATTGATCAAGTCTTGCAGCAGAGCACATTTGTGGCAGGCTCCTGTCCAGCTCGTTGACTCCTCTTCTAATACTATTTCATGGCAAGTCACATGACCTAAAGCTTCTGCCTGCATCTAATGTAGCGTAACGGATGTTGCTCTCCCCAGCACTTCTGTGCAGTTATTGAGCTGCAACCTTTTGGTACCCCTGAGCAGAGTCTGTAGCGCTACATTGAGATGAAACTCAAAGGCCATTGCTTTGTCTCTGCTGTTAGGATTTCACTTTGTGAAGTGCACAGGGACTCACTGAAGTCATTTAGGCACTGTTAATATATTGTTGCCATAGGCATACAGAGGAGCAGGAGGAGATTTTGATGGTGCTTCCGTGCATCCTTTAATGGGGTTTGTTTTGAGTACAGAATGTGTCATGAGTGCTTTTTGTTTAATGGCTGCATAGTGTTGTAGGAGACAGTAAGAGCAACAATTCATGTGGAGGACTGGTTTTGAAATAGCTTTCAATTGTTGATTATTCCAGACACATGTACAATGCTCACTTAAATGCTAAGATTGTTAGGTGTTAGACATAAGCAATACGGACATTGGGAATACGTGACATAGAGCTAATGGCTCCCAACAGGAGTTCATCTTGGCCTTTGTCTTGCCAGGCACACTAATACTATGTGTGAAAAATATATTTATGTTGAGCTCCACTGAAACACTCCAGTTTTTAAAAACAAATGCGCACACACACGCTCTCTGAACCCCTAAACTATCAGCTCTCTTTTGTAGGCTGGGAATAGGAGATACAAGTGAGAAGAATTGGCCATGGTCTCGTTATTTAGCCAATACCAGAGAGAAATTTAGAAGCAACGTCCCTCTTATTTACCCTTACTTTCCAACTCGAATCCTAATCTGGATGAGAGCACAATGTCCCATGCAACAAGAGTTGATATTCATACTTGTTGATTAGAAGTGCTGGAGCTGCATGGAACAAAGCATGACTTTGTTACACAAGGCTGTTTATGCCCTCTGAAGATGCTGCAACATCTCTTTTGCGACAAAATTTCATTTGAAGTTGTTAAAGGTGCTTGGAGCAAATGTTAGTGTAATTTTTTGGCCCTGCCTTTTCTTTTTAAACTTTTATCTTACTATTGCATCTTAAGAGAATTCAGAATTAGATTGGAATTAGTTGACTGGAGTTGTGTTCCCAGCTTCACAGCCTATTGGCAAATCTCTTGTTAGTGCCTAAATTCTTAAATGTGAATAGTTCTTTCTGAACTTGAAGCCTCTTATAAGAGAGGGATCTTTCTTGGTCTTAAACTAGTCCAAATAATTTGGGTTTTAGACTTGTATTGTGAGCAATGCTAATTTAAGTTCCAGATCGTTTCCTTAGTAGCAAGCACTGTAAGTTAAGTGATTTAGTCAGACCAGAACTAGTAGTTGTACATGGAAATGCTCAAAGAATCATTGGTTGCTTTTGTTACTGTTTGGTTTTGTTTTACTGTTCAGCTTCTCCATCCTTCTTGAAATCAGAATAGAAATGCTACAGCTACTGAGCTGTGGCAACCTCTTTAGAGCAATTTTATTTCTCATTCTGCTTTGACTTGGAGAAATCTGAAGTAAACTATCTATCCTGGAACAGGATGCAGTGAATGTGGTAAGGAAAGGACAAGTTGTCAACTTCTCCTGACTGTATATGTTACATTAGTTTATGAAGCTCCAGTCACACATGAAGTATAAAGGAATAAAATTGTCTGTAAGTGTCTTCCATTGATATACTGCCCTAAGAATATTTTCTTCAAAGGGAAAGAATGAAAAATGATAGCCCACCTTTCTCAGTACTGAGGCTGGATTTGAGTTTTGGGACCTACTGTTTGTCTTATTAGTTGGATTAACATAGATGCAGCATTCTCACCTCCTGCCTGCTCATACATTTACTTGGTAGGAACAACCAGCTGTTGCATTTTCTTTGCTGTCAGTCCAGATGTGCTGTCTGTGAGGCAAAGTAACAGGCCAGATGGAAGCCAGAAATAACAACAAACTGTATTGTACACACAAAGGATCTTCTGTTTTCTGCTGGATCGGTGTTTGTATGATACGATCCATATGACAAACAATATACCTGTACGATTGACTTGGCTGCTCTGCAGTGCTCATGCAATGGCAAAGTAGCGAAGCAGTGATGTATGGACAGTCTCCTTTGCTTGACAAGAAGACATCTAGAGAAGGTGGCACACAGGAGAGTTAAATTGTCAAAGGTGTGGCTGCAATGAAAATGAGTCTGAGTTTGGTTGGGATCTTGGGTTTGGATTTTTTTGTTGTGTGGTTTGGTTGTGTTTTTTATCTCTAGCCAACACAGGTGCAAGGTGCAAAGGACAATCTGTTCTTTGCTTTTTCTTCTTCTAGGGTTAGGTGAAGTATTCCCATCTTACATCTGTTTTGCTCAAAACACTGAAACAATGCAGTGGCTTGTTTGCTTTCTTGGTTCGCAGATACTTTTAGGTGTTTTGTTCATGTTTTAAAGATACAGTAGTTTTTAGGTGCTACTAAAATACTGTGGTGCAGCATGTAAACAGCTAAACAATATTAGACCAAGAACATTGAGTGACGTTACTTTTTACTGTAACTATGTACAAGAACACTTAAAAAGAGGCAAAATTTAGCTTTCTAATTAGCAGATTCATGAGGAGGTGAAATGGCATATGCACGGGTTTTGTCTACAACTTAAAATTCAGAAGCTTATCAAACTGTCACAAGGTTATTTTAGAGCGATTGCCAAATTTCGTTGAGTATTGTAAAGAGTAGCAAGATCAGAGAGAGTAAGCACAGTGGGGTTGGACTTGTCAGATGTTTTGGTATTGGAATAATCATGATTCCTACACTTTATATTGATGCTGTCAAGAAAGCATTAAAGGATCGAGCATATCTGTGTAAGAGTATGGAAATGAAAGAAAGAATGTAAAGAGATGATAGGATTTTTGACCATGTTGGAACTGATAGACATAAGTGTAATTAGCTCAAATACAACAGATTTTTAGGCCAGATAACAGTCCTACAACTGGAAAACTGCTTGCAGACCTTTAAAATCAAAATGATTTTGAATCTATACATTCAAATTAATTAAAAATAGCAGAGGTGCTGTGGGAGTGAGTCTTGATTTTTGCATGTGGTCAGATCTTTTGTCTGAATGTTTCAGGAGCTAGTGCCCAGAGAGACGGTTCAGAACAGAGTGCATGTAGCTAGGTGCTTTAACAGAAGAGCACATCTAGTTCTGCAGAGTTGTAGCCCCTCTATAAGAGCCTGTTCTCAGGAGACAAAGTGTCTTGAAGGTCTCTGGAAAAGAACAGTCTTTTGGGTTTGGGATTGTAGAGTTTGTTTTTCTAGAACTATCCTCTTCAATGCAACAGAACACTGTAGACATCACTAGCTTTTCACCTCTGTCAACAGTTTATTGATCATAGAATCATAGAATGGTAGGATTGGAAGGGACCTTTAGAGATCATCTAGTCCAACCTCCTCTGCAGANAAACAGCCCCAGTCGATCTTGCCCTTTCTTACAGCTTTCTCCTTTTCCTCATGGTGTTCTTCCTGAACACAGGTCAGTTTCTTCCCCTTGCTGTCATGCACGTCTCTCTCCTGCCCATCTGTGATGCTCTGTTTTAAATTAAGGCTTTTTTCAGAGTAAGGATTGTCTGGTGCAGTTAGAGCCCTAATACATAATTAGGGCTCTGAGGAACTTCAGGAACACAAGTAATAATTAAAAGACTTAATTCTGATATTTTATAGCTCTCCAGAAGGCAAATAATGAAGTGACTGCAATTAAAAAGCAGTCCGAAGGCCTTAGAAGAGAATACGATCTTCTGATGAAGGAATATGAACGGCTTCAGGTAGGTGGTTGTGGATTGCTGTATGAGCATGCTGTGTTGAAATTGAAACAGCAAAATTTGATTGTTGGGTATCTATTATGCAAGAGAATTTACCAAAATCTTTAGTATAGCATAAAGTTGCAATGGGCAGCACCCCTTAAACTTATCAAAACAGTAGAATTTTGTTAGCATTGTCTTTCTTCCACTTGAAGTGACAAAGCTCAGGCCATTGTTAGACTTGGTTTTGCTGTCACCTAGGAAATTAAGATTCAGATTGTTTTGCACATGATGATCAAACTGCAATCTTGGAAGAAAATTATAGGGGGGGGGTGTGTGTGGTATATACAACAGTAACTTTGTTTTGTTTGCTCTTGAAACACGCTTTTGCAATACTGCATCATAAATATTGGAATAGTTTTGATATACAGGAACAACAAAAAAAACATCGCTGCAAAAAAACAAAGTAGGCTAAAAACAGCTCCTATAAGAGATCAAACTGAAGTACAAAATTAGGGAAAAAAAAACAGGAAACATAGCAAGCGAAAGATGAATTAGCAATTTAATTGGATTTGCATATGTGCATGGCTATAATAATCATATACAGTCGTCATTGCTGGTAGAACTGGGATCCCTGCCTGTCCCTTAAGTTGTCTGACAGGTGTTCATATGTTCCATGCCTGGCATCTCAAGAGTTCAGCCAAAATTCAATAAAGAAGAAAGCCTGTTTACAAAGAATGGTCTTCAGGAGAAAATAAATGCTGTTAAAATTCTGATGACCTGCTTTTAAAGCAGAGCTCTTTGTTGGTCCTGCATTAATAAAACAATTTTTATAAAGGCAAATCTGATTATAATTTTTTTCCTCTGCTCTGTGAAGCCACTTGCTGGTTCCCAGCCTTACCCTATACTCTTACAGACATTGCTCTGTGTTGGAGTTGAGACCACCATGCGTGTCCTGTCTTTGTTGTGCTTCCCTGTGTAACGAGCCGTGGTAGTCCTGCTGCATTTCTAACAGTCTTGTGGTCTAGAACACACATCCTTTCCCTTTTCTGTGTTTACCTCTGAATGGAAAGAACAGAAGGTACTGAGCACACAGAAGATGCAACTCCTAAGGATAAATCAATTGATAGCAGAAAATGTTTTCTGCTGAATTTGCCACAGAGTTCAGGTGTAACGAGAACAAGGGAGCACACGGGCTGCATGGTGGTTACTATACAAGGAGAAGAAACACACATGTTACATGGGGTGGTATTGATGGGACTACAGCTTCAAAGGGTGTATAGTGAACAAGCCAGGTGTGTCTGCAAGGAGGTGAAATGTGTCAATGGCTTCTTGCCAAACATAAAATATTATTTTTAATCTTTCACTTTTCAGGGCAGTTTAAAAGAAGCAGAAGACAAAAAGGACCTGTAGGTGATGATGAACGGCATCGATACAGTTGCTTCAGTGTGAAAACCATTGTGCTGTTTCGGCTCCTCATGCGTATCTGAAACAAAACTTGGATTCTTCAGAAAAGCACATGCACTGTAGGTCACTATTTGGATTCCTCTAATCTGTCTTGGTTGACAAAATATTCTGCTTTGCAAATAAAATATTAAGTGGCTTACCTGACTTACCATGGAGTTTGTTACTGCTTTTGTGAGGAGAAACTTGAAAATCTTTCAATTCCATCTGGAGGAACGTGACTGTTCTCCAAGCTTTTGCCTTCCAGAGTGGTAACAGATCATGCACCATTTGCTTGCAGCATTTGAGCAAGGTTGTGTATCACACTGTATCATAAAAACACAGTTACAAAAAACTCCTTTGCAAGACTTATTTGCAGTCTTCAAAAAATCAGTTACCAGTTGGTTGAAGAAGGCTGAAGACTTTTTTTTTTATCAGCCATTCCACTTCAGTGGAAAACTAAATGCTAATCAAAGGTAAAGAAAGAAAGAAAATGGCATTTTTAAATCCACCACACTAGCTTGACTTTCACTTAGCCACATGGATGAGTCTGTATTAACAGGTTATATTTTGCATGCCTCTGGTTTATTGTTCTTAATACATTTGGGTTATTTCAGTGTTTGTAACCAAAGTTTGAGATTGGTTGGTATTAACATTCTGAATTTTTACACTGTTTACATCCGTTTATTCTGTATGTGCCACCCAACTTCTTTTGCCTTGCTAACTAAAAATTCTTTTTAAATGTAGATAGTTGGGTTTGTTTTGTTTTGTTTTCATGGATACGATACCTCGAATAAATGTGCACTGTTTTGCATAAGCCCTTTTGGGCATTCAGAAAGTTGTTTTGAGTTTCTTTTCTGTTAGTTGCTTCCAGTTTATATTTGAAAGTTGGATATGTTTGTTATATTAAAGAGATTAAGTGCATGAGTTTCTGGATTTATTCATGTATGTCTCTCCCAATATACTCTCTCATCACAGCTAATAGGTATATGCACAAAGAACAAAACACGTATTTCTGACTCGGTGATATTTAACTTTTCTTTCCAGCCTTCATCACAGGGGTAGTTTTTATTGCTCTGGAAATAGGATTTGCTTAGGTTAGAATTTAACTATAAACTATATTAATGTAGCATATTAAACAAGAATGCATTGTTTTCAAAAATACTGTCTTTGATGAAATGGTACAGAATGTGTTCTCAGAGATTCTGTGACAGTGGAGGTTTGTTTATTCATATCAAAACTTCCAGGAAAAACTACAGATTTTGATTCTTACATACACACAGGTTTTAGTGATGCAGATGAAGGCTTTTTTTTTTTTTCCCCCCAGCCTCTTTCTGGAATATTTTAAATTATGGGGGAATGTTCTCTCCAGTCTGATCTAAAGACTAGTGTTGGAAGCCTTAGAGGTATAACAGCAAGTGCTGTTTTTGTACCAACTAAAAAGTTACTTGGTTTTGAGTTTTTATTGTTTATTTGGTGTGGTTTGTTTTTTTTTACTTTAACACCCAGGACCAAAGTAAATATTACTTATTATTCACCATTGTTATCTACTTATTAAATTTAAAGCATCTTTTCCTATAATACAAGTAAATAATTAAGTAGGTAATTAGCAGCTTACAATGAAAGATGCCATGCACTGGACTCTTCATCCTTGAAAATTTATCTTAGTAGAAACAACATGCAACAAAAAATGGGTTATTGCAAATGCACCAATAGTATCAATACTACTCTGAGGTAAGGAAATCTTACCCCTTTACTGTAATCTTTGCTGCAGAGCATGACAGGAGTGCAGCGTGTATTGCAACAGACATTCAACATGTGGGACTCACACTGCCCTCTGCTATTCCATAAGTCACTGCAGACTAGTAGTTTCCTTCTGGCTGCTTGGAAGCTGGGGACCCACTTGTTGAGAGGTCAAGGAGACAATGGCCTGAAACAAACCAAAAACTTTGTGTATCGGGCCACAGAGAATGTTTCCATAGTTAAAAATTAGAGATTGCTGAGAAGGCTTTCTACTTTGTCTCCAGTAATTTCTTCGGCTGTGTCCATTATTTGTGTCACTTAACTGCATTTTCTTCATGTCTGTTGCTGATAGTCTCATGCATTTGACTGATTGTATTGTCCTGTGCTCAGCATTTTGAGGTTCCAGACTTGTTCAACTAAAAATATTGTTGTGTTGCTCAGATGGAAAATATTTTGTAACATCTCTTTTGGAGAAATGTATCCTTGCAAATAATATAGAGCTTTTTTTGTAAAGTTAGAAGTCTAAATAACGTATCTAGAAATTCAGTAGGTAGCAAATCTTTCAGAGTATTTTTGATTTGCATTGTTTTGCAGTACTTTGTACATGTTCAGAGCCTGCAGGAGCCTGGGTTGATCAACATTAAGTATGATTTTTCTCATCAGGAGTGTTTTAAGTTATGGCAGATACCTATAGAGGAAAACAGTGAATCAAAACTTCAGGTTTTTAACTCCTGATCTTTAAGGCCGTTTGGTCAGATTTTGGTCACATTTGCCTGTTCTGTAAGAAAAAGATGAAAAAATAAGTTGAATCTCCACTAATAGGGAATCAAAATTACTTCCTGTACTCGTGTTTGACAGCTGATTTAATTCTGAGTATGTCTTTAGGAGTAACAATTTTGGGCTCTTTATACTGTAAGTAATGTCAGAATAATTGTCTGGTTGTTTTGGAGCTTTGTATCCCTCTTTACAAAAGCAGGAATGTGCATTTTCAGGATTTCAGTGGGGAAGCATAGGAGAGTATTCTAAAAATATTTGCACAGGTTTAACTGATAGTAGCTTTCAAAATAAAACTTCAGATGTGTTTTCATGTATTTTTTCATAAACTATCTTTCTGCTGAGTCAAGAAAGCAGTGAGGTCATGGTGGGTGCATGAGAACTGACCTGAATATTAATAGACCCAAGTGCATGCTTCAGACTTTCCATAAAAGAAACCACCTTTAGCTGGGCAGGATGTTTTTTCTTTCTTTCTATTTTTGTGACAAACATCAGATAATATGTGTTCTTTAACATAAATGACGCACAGTCTTTTTCTGAAGATGTCCTCTTCCATTAGCACGTCCAGTATTTGCTGCCACAGCTGTCCTACCCAGCCTCACTGAAAGGACACTGCTTTCCTGGCTTGTCCTAAATGATGAAAGCTCTTTTTCTGACTCGGCACCAGAAAACCATTTAAGTTGAGTTTTCCAAATGTGAAGTTATTGTAGAAATATTACATGACTGCCTCAGTTCTCAAGTGTTCCTTGAAATACCAAATTTACTTTGTAAGCTCTTTGGAACAGAAACACTTATTTGGCCTTGGGGCAGTGCTCATCCCAGTGGCAACTGTTATCTGGGCCCCAGTGCCACCAGCTACACATCATTTTACTGAATCCCAGAATGGCAGGGAGTGGAGAGGACTTCTAGAACTCGTTCAGATCATCCAACCCCCCTTCTAAAGCAGGTTCACCTCAGCCAGATCACACAGGAACATGTCCAGCTGGATTTCGAAACCTCCAGAGGAGACTCCACACCCTGGGCAGTCTGTGTCAGTGCTCTCTCACCCTTACAGTAAATTAAGCTTTCCCTTGCTTTTATGTGGATCTCGGTGTTCCAACTTACGTCTATTATCGCCCTTCAGGTACTTGTAACTGTTGATGGGGTGTCCCGTCTCCCCCCCGCCCCGAGTCTTCTGTTTTCTAGACTACACAGCCCCAGGTCCCACAGCCCTTCATCATAAGAAAGATGCTCCAGGTGAAATCAAATTGGAAAATCAGCTCTCAGTTTCAGCTTCCCAGTGCTCTCTGCTGAATATGGCAGCATGTGTTACTTGTGTAACATCTAAAAGCTGTTCTGGATCTGAGCATCTTCAGGAATCGTGGAATGTTTTCTATGAGAGAGTAATACTTGTGTTTTGCTCTTGAGACAATGCCCATTGCACATTGGAACAGGCATTGCAAGGTCTATTTGTGAGGAAAACGAGAGAGTCCCCTCTAATCCATCACTCTGAAATACAATTGTGGTCCATAGAAAATTCCTGTCTGCCCTCAAAGGATGTCACTATTCCATCTTCAGCTTTGGGAGAGTGTGGAGGGGAGCAGGCTGCCTTCCTACAGCCCAGGTCTAGCTGTGCTACAGGATTCCCTTCTGAACACTCCTGAGGCGGTCTCAGTCTTCACCAACACCACCAAGTCTGGGATGTTCAGATTCCCAAACACAGCTGCATGCAGCAGGGTTGGGCAAGTGGGAGCCCACCCACTGTGTTGAGTAAGTAGAGGGAGTTAGATACTAGCACTTGCATGTCCCTTGGAAGTGAGGAGATACCAAAGCCAGCTACCGGGGAAAACGAAAATGAGAAGTAGCTCTTAAAACTCACTTGTCTGGAAATAGGACACCAGTTGTAGCGTGATTAAAGCATGTTTGCAAATCTTGCAGCTTAAGCTATATCTAAGTCATAGCTGAAGTCCTCTCCTTTATTGTGCTGCCTGAGCTCAGACTATCTGCACAATCTCATTGGATTTACCTGTTTGGGTAAGAATTTTGTTTTGTGAAATAGCTCACCTAGAAAGTGAGACCATGTTTTACACTTCATTTAGCATGAGTTCTGTATCCATATTCCTTTAACTATAGAAGAAGCAGCTAGGTTGACTGGGAAAGTGCTAGACTACTCCTTTCCCTTTAAGACATGGTACAGAAAAGAGAAAATGTGAGAGGAAGGAAGAGAGGCGCTGTTATTCTTGGCCAGTAAGGACAAAATCTTCGGCTTTGGTTGTTCTCCAGACATGACCTTAGGCATTTAGAGTTAAGGACTTGGGAACAGAGAAGCAGGAACTTGGAAGCAGGCTGTGTATCCATCCTAGGTTGTTTATCTCACACCAAATACAAAATGAACCGACTACGAAATAGTAGTAAATAATACAGTGAACAAAGGGATTTATTTAGATTTCAAGCTAGCAAAACGAAAGCTGAAGTTGCAAAAGGAAAGGAAGAGCCTTCTGCCTTGTAGGGTTAGTGTTCTAGGGGAAGGGGATGGTGCACAAGACAGCTTCCTTAGTGGGGTCGGGAGCTTCACAGTTAGGCTTCACATTGTTTCTGATCTCACATAAATCTGTCTCTTTGTATGGAATCCATTCTGAGCTAAGGCTTGCATGCTTATTCTCTTCCTCAAATCATTTTCTTTTCAAATTCTTGACCTCAAACATGTACTTCTGTCCTGCCACTGTTCATGACCCTGCAGAGCTCGAATCTGTACATCTTCTCTTGATGCTGCAGTATCTCATCCCCTGAGATGCTGAACCCTGCAGTTCCATTCAGGCAGACACACACTGCAGGAAACAGATTTTCAAGGAGCCTGAGTTACAATCAATTGAGGTTCTTCTGACCCTAGTCTTCCTGTGTTGATTGCCATGTTCAGTGTGGCTTTTTTTCCTTCTTGGTATCACCTACTTCACTTCTAAAATCCTAGTTATGTAACAGGATTAATGTAGTTCTGCTGGTATTCTAGGAGAAGGTCCTGAAAGTTGAGGTTATGTTGTAAGTGTAGAGTGTCTATGTTGGGTTCCTGGAAGTGTTTTTGCTATTATTCTTTGTTTTAATGATTAACCTAGAAGCCAGTATACCTTCTGGAGTCATTCCTCTGTCTTTGTGTTAATTTTAGAACCTAAGAAGATGTTACCACAACAGCTTTCCAAAGTTAGATTTCCAAACTACTGTTCATGCTACTGCACTTTTTCAGAAGTGGATTCTAGCTCAACAGATTGTTCAGCTTTGATGCCAGTTCAGTTTTCTGTGTGTTCTTTACCGAATCAAGCTACACTGCTGCTTTCCAACACTAATTCCATGTCCCCATAGTAATGTCTACTGGAAAAAAAAAATGTAAAGGCTCCCTCACTCTGGGGTGAGTAATGTATATGTAAGACCACTTTCCTTAAAACACTAAGCTTATACTCGCTCCATTGCCCGGCTTACGAGCTTCTACAAAACTTGGGGACTCGGTTTAGGAAGTTGGCACTTTTGCTGCCTGATGACAGCATTGCTCAGCTCCAAGCATTTCAGACGTTTAACTAGACATTTCTTACAGCCTAGCAGCAGGGAAAGCCTGTTGCAGAAAGCCTGAACTGTGTTAAGCTATGAAGTGTAGTTCCAGCAAGCAACTTCTTTCCAGTTTAGCAGTGTTGGCTTCAACATAACTGATGTTAGGACTGCAACACTAAAACCAATGCCATGCCTGAGTAGTTCAGTACCCTCAGTGTATGCCCTCAGCACCTCTTTTGTATTAGTTGCAATATTGTCACCGATTCTGCTTTTGAAAAGTTTCCCCAGGGAGAGGAGGAGATGTGCTTTCCTTGGCTCCTGCAAGATCTTTGCTAGGTTGTCCTCCAAAGGTAACATGGAAGAGCTGCAATGTAGCCAGCAGTACTGGGCCATTTTCAACCTCAGCCCTATCTCTAACCCTAAATTTATACTCGCAAGGCTGCCAGCAAGTTCACTCCCTCGGACTCCCCTTGGGTAAACTAGGAGGTACATCCGCGAGCCACCTTCTGACATCTCATGTGACACAAAAATCACTTCTTCCATCCCGCTGAGGCGGCTGGATGAGTCCAGGCATAGTTTGGCGAGCAGATGCTATTTCTGAGCGAGCCGTTTGACAGGCGGCCGTGGGGCAGGTGTCAGCTCAGGGCAGCTGGTGCCGGGGATGAGGCCGTGCTGCTGCCGGCAGGGCCCGTGTGCGTGCAGATTCGCGCCGTCCCCGGGCGGCTGCCTGTCGGGCGGCCGCTTTGAAATGTAGCCTCTCGCCCCGAGGGGACGGGCGAGGTGGAAGCGGGGGCGCGGCGGCCGCCGCCGGGGCCGGGAGGGTCGCTGCCGGCTGGGGAGCGCCGGCCCCGGGCAGAGCCCGCGAGGGGGCCACGGGGGCCGGAGGGGGAGGGCGGACGGGGGCGTCGCCCGGGCCAGCCCGGAGCCGGCTCTCTCTGTTTCCCCGTAAATAAAGCGGCCGGCCGTATAAATGCCGCTGCGGCGGGGCCGGCTCGCCCTGCTCCACGGCGGAGAGCGGGCGCGGGCGGAGCCGTCGGCGGGGTCCGCGGCGGAGCCGGCGCTTCAGGACGCGGACAGCTCAGCGCGGCGGGGCGCCGGCGGCTCTGCGCGGGCGGCTCTGCGCGGCGGCTCTGCGCGGCGGGGCGCGGGTGGCTCTGAGCGGCTCTGCACGGCTCTGCGCGGCGGGG
>WBNH01005229.1:47431-74364 GCA_013401255.1 Urocolius indicus
GCGGGTCGGGTCGGGTCGGGTCGGGTCGGGTCGGGTCGGGTCGGGTGGCGTCGGCTCCGCCCGCCCGGGAACGCGGAGCCCCGGCCGCACCGAGCCGCCCCTCGGGTGCCTCCGTCCCGAGCAGCGTGGGCGCAGCCGCCCGTAGGGGGCTGCTTTCGGGAGACGTGCCCGTCCCCGTCCCCGTCGGGGAGACACGACCGCGCCGGTCTCTGCCTCTTAACGTTGTCCCTCTGTCAGCTCGGGGCAGCGGGGGCTTTCCAGTTGCGGCCTCGAGGGGTATGTTCATCGCTTGTTTTCCCGCAGATGTTCAAGAAAGAGGGCATTTCAGCTTGCCAAGACCTTCCTGCCCATCCTGGACTGGCTGCCCAACTACCGGCTGAGAGAGTGGCTGATCAGCGACATCATCTCGGGGGTCAGCACCGGCCTCGTCGCCACCCTGCAAGGTAAAGCCGGGACGACCTTCCTGTGAGGAAGACGGCTGAATACGGGGCTGATACGGAGATGGAATTACAAATCTGAGGCTTGTTATTTAATACTAGATATTAGGTACTATTTTTCAGTAAATAATTGATGGGTGTAATTTATTCCTTTTTTTTTTTTTTCTCTGCTTGGATAGGAGATTGAAATTTCTTCTTGCTATGCTCTGTGAGAACTTTTTCTTCAAGACTTTTACTCACTCAGTATTCATTTTGATATTTAACATTTTAATTACACTGCGATACATCAGATAGATGACGTGGTCTGTTTTTTCTCTTTGTTACCTGAGCCTATAGATCTCTAGCTGCCTACAGAAATCTAGTTATTGCCCCAAAATAATACAAACTTTATATCTACTGTTCTTTAAAATTTGGACCATAAGATTGTTCAGGTGTCTGCAGAAAGGCGGTGATGGCACGTTCACATTAAAAAAAATATGATAAACTTGGTGGATATTTACAGTACTCAGCTTTTCAAACTAAGTTTTCTTTGTTTCCTTATTACATTTGTTAGGAAAGCATTCAGAAAAGTGGCAGAAATAAGCAGAAATTTACTAAAATATGCTAGTAAAGGGCAGAACCATTGTGTCTGAGACAGCTGATAAGGTCCACTTTCAAAGACTAGACTAGGACAAGAGTAGCTATAACTCTGATACAATACATTACATTCATTTCTTTCATCTCAGTAGTGTTCTTACACTACTTTCACAGTTTTTCAGGACTAGGAGAAGCTAAGCTAACTATATCAACTCCACATTTTCCTTCAGTTGAAATTGTTTGCATAAGGGGGCAAAGATTCTAATTGGGAACAAAGCAAGCAGTTTACACATTCCTAATAAGCCACAATTATTCCCTACCACCTCTTCCCTTGGAGCGTGCTAGAGAGGCACAGACTGGCAGAAAAAAAAGCCAACATTACCAACTTCTGCACCAGCCAGGGAGTGGCCTGAAGAGTATGACCACAGCTCTGCAGAGAGTCTGTGCCAGAGCTGGAAGATCTCTGATGAGGGTAGTTACAGGATTCCCTTGCCTGTTTAAAATGAACTAGGGTAGACAGGCTTTTCGTGTGACTTTTAACAGCTGTTGTGCTCTAACTGTAACTCCCTCGTTTATTTTCTACATTTGGGACAGATATTTCACAGTTAGATTCCACCTGAAAAACTGATTTCTGAAATATGCTGTTTGGTGTCCTACCTATGCATTAAAAACAAAATTAGAACCCAAATTAGTGCAAATTTAAATCTAACTGTAATTTAAAAGAATAATAATCTGAAATTCTAAATCATGCAATATGGAAAACATTGGCCAAAATATTTGCCATTAAAAAGAAAGGATGGAGGATCTTGAAATCCCTGCAGTTCCTAACTCCAGTGACTGTGTGTTGCCTGCAGCCCTCTCACCGCTCACAGTAGTATTACCAGGACTTCAATTGTTTTGAGCTCTGATAAGCTTTTGCAGTATCTTTGAAGGAGAATGCTACATCCTGCTGTAGGAGCTGACTGGGATCTGGTACTGAAGGCAACTTCTTTTATGTTTTTTTCTCTTTTTTTCATTGGTGGATTTGATGCCTTGAAGAGGCACATAAAGACAGACAATGATAAAGATCAAAACCCTCAAATTTGTGTGATTTGAGTTGTAACTTTAGAAGCTGATACAGAATTAAAAAGTGGTCTGATTTTTAGAAGGGCTGAACATACTAAAGCATACTGGTAGTGCAGTAATTCAGAATCTGTGCTTGAAATTGCTGTCTATAACTAGAACATTTCACCTATCCTTCCTTTCTCTAGAGGGCAGACCAGTCGTTCTTGCAACAGTGTTTCCCCACTTAAACTTATATCTCATAGAATCATAGAGTCACAGAATGGTAGGCTTGGAAGGGACCTTTAGAGATCATCCAGTCCAACCCCACTGCCAAAGCAGGTTCACCTAGATCAGGTCACACAGGAAGGTGTCCAGGCGGGTCTTGAAGATCTCCAGAGGAGACTCCACACCCTCCCTGGGCAGCCTGTGCCAGGGCTCCCTCACCTGAACAGTAAAATAATTTTTTCTTGTCTGAGCCTATGTTTTTTGTCACCTCTACAAATATAAGAACATCTTTTGGTACTTCCTCATCCAACTACTGCTTTGGGATATACAACCATTTAGAGCCATTGTTACTCATATATGTGCCTGCAGCTGATTTACAGACAAAACATATTCTAAACTGTATATGGACAAAAGGAGAAAGTATTTCTGAAGGTCTGTTCTAGACAAGGCAGAAGCTTGTTGAGAGATTTTAAGTCTGGCACTTTGTTGTACTGTCATTTCAGGTTTGGCATATGCTTTGCTGGTTGCAGTTCCTGTTGGATATGGTCTCTATTCTGCCTTTTTTCCTATCCTGACATACTTTTTCCTGGGAACATCAAAGCACATCTCAGTTGGTAACTGCATGCATTCAAGTTACAGAGTTATCTATTGCAAATTGTCAATCTTTACTGGGAACATGCATATTTCATACAGGATAACTACCTTCTGAAACGAATTGGTTGTGCTGAATATTAATAATGGTGGGGTTGGGGGACTTAAGGCTTATTTCTTTTCTGTACAGGCCATTGTGCCTAATAACCAACTTCAGTTGTGCCCATGCATGCTTTTTGCTTGCATTTATGCTGAAGTTTAAATCCTGTCTTTGGCTACACTCTGTGCAAGAAATTAAAAGATCAAGGCCTCAGTAGGCAGTACAAACAGACGTTTTGTCTATCAGTTAAAGCTCAAGATGGCTAAAACAGAGCTCTTGTAGTCTTCTCTACGAGCCTTCCTTGCTGCATCCTTTTTTGATCACTGTGGACAATGTCATCTTCTTGCCTGTCGTGGAGAACCAGAACCTATATGTCTACTCCAGCTTCGCTCTAGGTCCTCACATCAAGGCTATGGGTAAACCTTCTTGATTCTTTCTGAATACTTTCTTTCAAATACGTTTTTTTTTTTTCCTGTCAGCTCTTGCATTTAGAAGTTGTGTTACAGCTTGATCGCTGAAGTTTTTCCTTGTTCATATCTGCTAAGAATAGATTGTTTTCCCCTCCCAAAGCTTTGGCATGATATTGCACTTTTTCATCAACTTTCATCTCTGCTGCATCAAATACTTCTGTCTGCTCTCTCCACTTTGTTAGCCTCTTCTGATCCTATCCATCAACTTATATTTGCTGTCCAGGTCTGAGTTGTCACCTCTACTTGTGCTGACATTCCTGTTTTCTACATTATCAAATGCTCGTCTGTATGCTTTCTCTGATACTCTTGTTAATGAATTAGCCTCTAAGGTATCTGAAAAATTAACTTATTCTTTAAGATGTTTTGTGACATTTTCCTTTTCTGCATAATTTTAGTAAATAACTGCAATAAATGCCATTACTTTCAGATTGTGTGTTGCAGACACAATGATCACTCACTCTCTCTGCATCTTGCCCAAAGTTGAGTTTCAGTCATCTTTAGCCAATGTCATATCATCACACTGCTGTGCCAAAAGATGTGGCCTTTGCCCTTGGTGCGTATTCCTGCCACCACCATGGTGTTGAGGATCCTGACTACACAGCCTTGTGACAATCTGGGTTAGCTGAAAACTAACCATGACTGAAAAAAAACATTAAAAATGAATAAATGGTTTTTTCAGCTGGATCAGTGATCTGTTTTGTCTGATTGGAATGCTGCTACAAGGGAGATGGTTGAAATGTGTTGTGCCTTTTGGCCTTGTTGCAGCCCTGAAATTACTTAAGCAAAGCATGAAACTGCACTTGCGTGTAGAATGAAAGTTATTTAAGGAAGGAATTGTATCTTTGTGTCATGCTTGCAGTGCCTGTGGCTCCTGGCACTCTAATGATACCAATGTACCCCAGTTAAAATATCCAATGGATTTTTTTCGGCAAAGTTTGCTTCTCTAGTCTGATAAATGCTTATTTTCCAAGTATATTAAACTTTGGTGTGTTCTGTTTGTCATTACAGGTCCATTCCCTGTAGTCAGCTTGATGGTGGGATCTGTTGTATTGAGCATGGCCCCTGATGATAATTTTCTCATAGATGGCAGTAATGCTACAGGGATTAATGGTACTGAGACAGTGATAGACACTGAAGCCAGAGATGCACAGAGAGTGCTGATTGCTAGTAGCCTCACATTTCTGGTTGGAATTTTACAGGTAAAATAGTTGGCTTGAAGACACAAGATTGATATTGCGTTAGTTTTAATGGGAAAACACAGGGCATGCAAATACCTACTAGGGCAGTGAGACATTTTCCTGTAGTAAAACACAAAAATGAAGGAAAGTCATCTCAAAGTCTGAAAAGCTTCTGGGGGATATTCTCATCCCAAGCAGAGTTGGCATGACTGGGGGCACAGACAACACGAGAGTGGCCCAGTGATTGCAGACCAAGAGACCTGCATGAAATGAAATGCTAATAATGCATATCCTGGAGCATCCTTTCACACACTGCTTTAAGTCTTCTTATTTCCACAAAGCATAAGAAACCACCAAATAAAAGTGTGCCTTCTTGTTGTTTAGCAAGCTGTTATTCTTCATGATTTTTCCAGGTCATATTTGGAGTCCTTCAGATCGGTTTCATTGTGAGGTACCTTGCAGACCCACTAGTTGGGGGATTCACAACTGCTGCTGCTTTTCAAGTGTTTGTGTCACAATTGAAAATAGTCCTAAATGTTTCAACTAAAAACTATAACGGTGTCCTTTCCATAATCTATGTAAGTATGTGCTTCTTATCTCTTTTGGGTTTATGCCAAAATTTTTATACAACTGTTTATCTCTGCTTCTGTTGCATACAGGAATGGTTCAGATACGTGGTGGTAAGTGTAGGGCATTCATTTAGTTCTCACTGTCGTGAAGATCTGCAGCTTTTCATTTATAGCTGTGTCGCTCTAAGTAGCTGCTTTCAGGGTTCCCCAGACAGAAAGTCTAATATCCATCTGGAAGTCTTTGTCAGCAAAGCAGTTTTTCATGTAAAATTTAGATGTAATTATCAAGCAAAACAGTTCTTCTCCTGGTTGTTACTTCTGGAGACTACTGTCTCTCACGCTCCTTGCTTTCTGGCTTATTGTGAAGGGTGTTTCATCATTTCTTAACAATGTCAGGCCATCTTCCAAAGCTGACTGGTCCCAAACCTGTGTACGCTTACACCAGCAGGTCATTCTGGTAAAGGGCATCGTTCTCCATTCCACGCTGTAGCCATACTTGTGAATACCTGTGGATCCCCACCCTGCAGCCAGGTACCTCCTGGTTAGCTAAGGTGAGGCCAAATGTTGCTGTCACAACTCCATTTGTTGATCTCTGAGCAAATGATCAATGGAGAAGAGTCTTTGCTGGATTAGAGAAATACAAATTCCTGGAGGTCTCATGTTACAGAATAGTCTCATTCCCCAGGAAAATTATTGAAGGTTTTATCACTGACTTCAGCATGAAACTATTCAGGTTCAAAGTATTTTAAGTCTTCCATAGCACTTCACATAACAGATACAATAACAAGATTTCTCAAAGAGGCTCTTCTAGACAAAAACAAACAAACAAAGTGTTTACAGCTTTTAGATGCCAGTAAAAAGACATTAGGCATGTAGATTAGCAATAATGGGATGAATTCAACTACAAACCACAAAGTAAAATGTAGCAAAAAATTGTAG
This sequence comes from Urocolius indicus, assembly GCA_013401255.1. NCBI lineage: Eukaryota > Metazoa > Chordata > Aves > Coliiformes > Coliidae > Urocolius > Urocolius indicus. The sequence goes on from WBNH01005229.1 coordinate 53,561, forward strand.
TGGAGTATTTGAAAAAAAAAAAAACCCCAGTATTATGTTATGGGCTTTTTTTGAATTAAGGAAAAGTCTTTCTCTCAGAACAAGAAAATTAGATGAGTACATTTAATAGAAAGTATTTTCAAAAAGGAATTGCGTGGTTCTTCCTGCTCCTCCAAGCCTGAGTGGAATGCTGACTTTCTAGGTTAAAGCTCAAAGCTTCTGTGTTCTTACAGGTGAAGCCAAGTCAATGTGTTTGCAGATGTGTGTAGCGCAAAGAAATTGTGATTTCTGGTCTGCTGAACCAGTGACTTGCTGTGTCAGCTTCAGCAAGTTTTGGACTTGCTTCAGAAGTGCTGTTTAACAAACTGCATCACTAAGCATCCAACATTAGCAGAATCCACTAAAAAGAATGGTAGTAGTAGTACTGCTGCTGCAACACTCCTCTTGCCTTTAAAGTGACGTCTCAGTATTTGGAGAGCTAACCTGGATGGTAGAAGCCTGCTTCTAACCCCTTTTCTACCAGATTGTTCTGTTAAAATACCTCACTGTGTGTGGAATTATTAAATGTTCTTGGAGACAAGGGAAGTGTGAATTACCCTGATGCCTGGGAGAAGTGTAGAGGAGTCCTTGTAAATTTTCTGTAGTCAGCTCGTCATGTTTCCTCTGTACACCTGTTTGCAATAAAAAAGTAGAACCAAGCAAGGGCATAGCAAGGGGAGAGAAGGGAACTGCCTATTGCAGCCCAGTTGTGAGAGTCCTTCAGCCTGGGACTGAGCTCTGCTGGGAGGGTTCATGTACTGTAAGGTGACTTTAGTGACTGCTTTTCTTAAGTGTAGGATTCTCCACAGCTTAGCAGGACACACATGTTTATATTCATTCTCTGGCTTATATTCATTCTCTGTCAACAGTGGAAATGGAAATGGGAAACACTTAATCCACAGACCACATGTACTGGGCATGTAGTAAAGCAGAGTTTTGCCCATCAGCCAGCTAGCTGTATTTTGAATAGGAAAATTAAGATCTCTCTCACTATTCAAAGTGAAGACACTATCTGTATTCCCCTCCTTGCTCCAAGAACAGGCAGGAGTAAAACACAGGTAGAGGTTCAGCTTTTCTTACCTAGTATTGATTTCCTAAAAATGGTGAAGCAGCAGCCTCCTGTGTGGACTATTCTTGCATCTATGCTTTTTCAGTTAAATTCACTGTTAAATTAATTCACTGATTCCATAGCACCTTGACACTATGTTCTCCTCAGTCTCCTCCAGTCCCCAACACAGAAGTAACTCATCCTCCTCCAAACCTCCATGCATCTGGATCTTCTCATGAGTATTCTCACATCTCTCAAGTGGATGTGGACATGTTTTATCTTGTCATTTTTTGTTTTTCAGACTCTTATAGAAATATTTCAGAGAATTGGTACCACTAACATCGCAGATCTTGTTGCTGGACTCCTCACCATTTTTGTCTGCATGTTAGTTAAAGAAATAAACGATCGGTTCAAACACAAGATACCTATACCCATACCGATAGAAGTTATTGTGGTAAGCAAAGGGGCATAACAAAAACTGACAACAGATGAAATAGATGGGGCTAGCTACAGGAAGGCAAGAATCTTTTTTTAAGTCTTAAAACCTCTTGTTTTATTTTATTACAGACAATAGTAGCCACTGGCATTTCATATGCTGTTGACTTGGAAACAAAATACAATGCAGGCATTGTTAAAAGCATTCCAAGAGGGTGAGTGCCTTTGTTTTTTGGGAAATAGGTATTATTTTGATTGGCTAAATATAACAGTGGTAAGAGCAAAGACATAAAAGAGGTATTGAGAGCTGTAACCTGAGTTTAGAACTCAAAGCTGGAGATTTCCAGAGTTTGACTTCTGGCTCTGTCAATTATGTCACCTAAATATATTTCCTGACTTCCTGCATCAGTAAAATGAGCTTAGGAATCTCTACCTGGTTCACAATGTTCACCTGAGAATTAATTGCTTCATGCTTATGCAGTGAATATATGACTATGGAAAATGTTTTGTTGTGTTTTTTTTTAAATTAAATTATTTTTTAATCAAGGAATTCTGCATAGTTTTAATTTCCGTAGATCTGACTTTTTCCCACTGTGGTTTATACTCTTGTTGCCACTGTTACCCAAATCAGTCTTGTCACTTCCATAGCCATAGGAGCGAGGATGTTGAGGATTACACTGGTAGAGACTTTCACTTGAAAGATTCAGAGCACTTCACAGTAGTATCCTTCACATTCCATTTCGTATTTAGGGCTTGATTAATTAAAATTTGTGGAAACACAATAGGGGGTAAAATGTTTTTGAGATCTTCTGAAGAAGTATGTTAACAATAGCATGAAGTGTCATTAACATATTTATGTAATTCATCATACTATTCAATACATCCTTTATTCAATGCTTCAAAAAATGTACTTTTTCAATTTGCTATCATAAGGCCAAATCTCAGTCATGCCGAGGACAATGGGAGCTTTGTTGCTGACTAATAGCATCAGGATTTGGGCTATGGTGAGCTAGATAAGCGTGTTCTGTATGTCAATGGGCTGTTTCCACCTTTTTATTAACTTGAAACATTACACTTCATATTATAAGCAACCTGTATGCCTCTGCCTCAAACTCCTTGACAACTCTAGTGAAAACAGAATTCAGTCAAACTTGATAACACTAACATATTTTCTAAATGCTAGATTTTTGCCTCCCAAGCCTCCGGACGTCAGCCTGTTTTCCCAGATGATAGCAGCCTCCTTTTCCATTGCTATTGTTGCTTATGCTATTGCTGTATCTGTGGGGAAAGTGTATGCAACCAAGTATGACTATGCTATTGATGGAAACCAGGTATGTATAACCAACATCGTTTATAAACAGCTAACGCAAGTTCTGTTTCATGTTGACCTCTGAGGCCAAAAGAAAGAAATGTCATTCACACACATTGGACCTGCTCTGGCAGGGGATTTGTTGGGGTGGGGTGGACTTGGTGATCTGTCAAGGTCCCTTCTAACGATTTTGTGATTCTGTGATTCACACTACAGTTGAAGTCTAACAGGAGAAATTCTGTCAGCCTTTGAAAAATAGTAGCTGAAATGACCACATATTACCTGACAGAGTTCCCACACATAGATGAGCCACATGTGCTCAGTCTTCACTGTGAGGTTTTCATACTCATTAATGCCTTCTGTATTGCTGTGCCTGCAGTAGCTCTGAAAAGGTAATTAAAGCTAAGCACTGTATAGGGGAATTTTTTGGTGATGTCGAGTTGCCATGGCCAGCTATAAGAACCTGCTTTTCATCTCCACTCGTAAGGCATACTTTGAGGTGGGTTGCTGGGGAAGGGGTAGGCAATGTCAAGCTAAGAATTTGCTCCAGGCAGCTTTATTTAGGTTTAGTCTACATGCAGGATTTGTATCAGTTGAATTTTCAGTTAAGGCAGGATTTCTTTCCCACAGAATAAATTATTGCACTTCTCAGCATGACACCAGTTACATCAATATAAATATACTTGGAACTGTATAGCTGAGTCCTGCAGCTTCACAAAAGGAAGTGCCTACCAGCATACGAACGTACTTGAATAACTGTCTGCACCAAATGGCTGAATTGCTTAGACCATTGGTTTCTGAAGGCACCTGGCTAGAATGTTGCATGAGCTATACATTGACAAACTCTTGGAGGATTCCTGCAGTTGTTCAGTGTCTTCACCAGGGGTCACATGGCTTGCCCACGAGTACAATAGAAAAATGTCAGAAAGCTTCCTTGTCCTGCATCTGTGCTAATTTTGAATTTTATCCTTTGAGCATAAGAGAAAATGCACTCACTACCATTAATAGATAACCTGAGTATTTTGGTCAGTGAGTCATAGAATCACAGAGTCATAGAATGGTTTGAGTTGGTAAAGACTTTAAAAGTCATCTAGTTCGAATCCCCCTGCCATGGGCAGGAGTCATTTTTTATAGTACCAACAGATTACATACAGTTTGATTTGGGAGACCCTGTTATGCAATACATAACAAAATTACACATCTGAACACGCTGGTCACTTTACAATACACAAAGTTTGCACCTGGAAATACTTTGATTTAAAGTTGCCTAAAATGCATTGACCTTTGTTTAATAAACCTGAATGAATGATACATATTCCTCAAAATGCTGTTTATGCTGAGTTTTTTTGTTGAATATGCTGTTCTACCAGCACTGATGTTTTTCAAAGATGCTAATTAGATATTGTAATAGTAGAATTACTGTTTATGAAAGCAAAGTGGCTTTCTTTCAATACTATGCTATGAATTTTACACATAGCAAAGGCTAAACGTGGCCATGAATGACGGGCCAATAGTTTACTTGAACTGAAGAAGTTAAAACAAGGCCATAAAAGCAGATAGCAAAATAATTTTGAAGGACAAGTCAATACTATGATCTGCCAGTGTTTATTTTGTCTTCATAGATTGATAAATTAGAAAGCGGTAAGGAACTATACTTATAACGTTTTCTTGCAGAGCACAGCTGTTACACAGGAACAGGGGTGACTCACGTACCTCTGTCGTGTTAAAGAACATGACTTCAGAATCCTGCTCTTGTAGCTGGAGCTTAATGAAAAGCCTACAGGAAAATCCATTTTGGAGAAGAGAATGGGGAGAGTAAAAATCAAATCTTACATTATAGTTTTTAGAATTTGCAGTGAGCGAGAAGCTCCCGTGGCTGTGTCAGCTTGGTGAAAACAATGTTTCTGTCAATTATATGGAGCTGTGGGCAGCTCCCAAATGCCTCATTTCCCAGCAGAGGAATGGCCCAGATCCCAGGACGTAAAGCTTCCAGGGTCCTTGTCACTTGAGCAGAACAACCAGCATCAGTAGGCACCAGCATCTGTGACCCTGGGGCAAATCTATGAGAACGCTGCTGGGGACTCAGCACGGGTTCAGTGGGGTGTTTAGAATGAAAAACCAGCTCAGCATATTAGAAGCTTTTAGTGAAGTTGTGTTTTATTGCAAAGTTCCTGATTAGTTCTACTAATAATACAATGCCTTGCATTAATTAAAGCCCTGTCCAAACTCAGCCTGTTGTACTGATTTTTAGCTGATGCTACTTGGGAGTTAAGTTTATACTAGTCCCATTTCTTGATGCAATTACACCAGTGTAATTGTTAGAAATGTTAGATTTTATAACAGTGATGGAAATAAATAAACTTCAAATGTCTTTATACTAAAATGAGTGTGTCCATAGCAGGCAGAGTATAACAACTTAATCCTACTGGCTTCCAAACACAGGTAGTTACACTGGCACAAGAGAAACTTGTGTGTTTGATGCCTGTGACTAATCCATTCTCTTCTCAATATTGTTATGCTGCCTACTTCATAAACTGCTGTAGAATCTATTGTCATTCTGAATTGAAAAATTGTCTCCAGGCATCTGTGTTCACAGCATCACCCAATTATCTTTCAGGAATTCATTGCCTTTGGGATCAGCAATATTTTTTCAGGTGCCTTTTCTTGTTTTGTTGCTACTACTGCCCTTTCAAGGACCGCAGTCCAGGAAAGTACTGGTGGAAAGACTCAGGTAACGACCTCTTCTTACTAGTACTGTACACAGGGAAATTTAAGCTTGTATAGGGCACAGCTTTCACAATGGGATGAAAAGAGTCCTAAAATTATTGTGTTGCTGGCATGTGGAAAGCCACAGGTATTTTAGCAGGCACGTTGTGCTCCAGTAGGGAATCATTTTTGTAGCTCTGCCAGAAGAGGGCAATCAAGTTTTATGTAGCATACGTTGCATTAGGGGTCAGAAATCCTTCGAGCTTAATACCCCATAATTTCATTCCCAGTTAAGGGACTGACTTTGTCACAGTAGGAATTCGGGATGAGAGAGGAATCCTCTCACAGCTGTCTATGAGATATTTAAATTCCCATGTGTTGGCCTGAGCCGCCCTGCCATTCGTCACTTGCCCACATGCCCTCTTTCCCATGTTGGGTAAGCTACCCTGATTTACAGCTATGCATTTTTTAGCAGTAGAGAACTACAGGTTAACCAGCAGCCCCTTTTCAGGCTGACACGAAAACTCAGCTCCTTTCATATATCTATGCAACATAACCCCTCCAAGAGCTACTGCCTTGCAGTTGTTTACACTACCTGCTTAATTGAATTCCCTTTGTGTTAGCTGAAGTGTATAATGATTGCCCACGTGTGCCTAAACACAATGGCATTTTGGCAGGTCTCCTTGTTCCTAAAGAAATGTAATGTGCACCTACTCCTACCTTTTCCTTTGTAATCCTAGAAGCATAAGATAGGGTCTTAATGAGTTCATTTCCTATAAACCCGCTTTTCTCTGCAGGTTGCTGGTATAATCTCAGCTGGGATTGTTTTGATCGCCATTGTTGCCCTGGGGAAATTGCTTGAGCCTTTACAAAAGGTACTGTCCTTGTCCTCTGCAGCACAGCCACCAGCACCAGTCAGATCCAAATGCTCAGCTTCGATGGGCAGGATTAATAGCCCTGTTTAAACTATGGGGACTGGAACCAGACAAAGCTTTGGTTTATGGTGTGTAATGGTGAGCACTACCGTAGTATGCATCTTTGCTTCTGAATAACACTTTTTCATCATTTTTCTTCATAGTCTGTGTTGGCAGCTGTAGTCATAGCTAACTTGAAAGGGATGTTCATGCAAGTGTTTGACGTTCCCAGACTATGGAGACAAAATAAAGTGGATGCTGTAAGTATCTCTTTTTTTCTCCTGAGTGTTTTTATCTGGTGTTCTTTTTCTATTTTAATTTCTCTGACCTACCACACAAACAAAATTTTGCAGAGTTAAAACCAGGAAGCTTTTATGTGTGTCCTCAAAATGCAAGTGCTGTGAGGTCAGTTAAAAATTCCTCGGTTTAGAGTTTTAGATAGTATTCTGCTTGTCGTCTTTATTCCCTATACCCCACAGTGAGGGTGCCAGTTGGGTTACTCCTATGCAGTGATGACTCCTTCATGGCAATTACCATAGTTTATAGCAATCAGGTGCTGAGATGGCTTGAAAAATCAGAATAAAGATGGCCTGTGACCACCTTTACCATTTTGCTTCTATTTTTTTGCACAGTTTAACTGTATCAGAAAAGCTGACCCTTTCTTAATCCCATGTGTGTATATTTATGTTGTTACCCCAGTCACATTCTGTTTGCCTGGATAATCTCAGATTGTCCTCAGAAAATATTTTCCTGTTGTAGCAAGACTAATCGAAGCTAGAATGTGGATTCATTTGGCATGCTAAGAAATATGTGAACAGGCTTTCCTTACGAAGCACTACAACCATATCTCTTACTCCATCATTTACCAGTTCTTTTTGTAAGTAAAAGATCCCACTGACTTCAATAAGAAGTGTGGGCACTCAGCTTTTTGAAAGATTGGGTCCACTGGATGTTCTGCCTGGGCAGTGAGGTAGGGAGAAACTGAGGAGCCCACTTCAACTGTTCTGCCTGAATATTCAGTGGAGACTTTTGAGAGTGTTTAACTCTGTTAATGTGAAATACCTCTCTTTGCAACAGTTCTGATTCTTAGATATCACTGAAGAGCCCTCTTCCCTCTCTGTATGTCTGCAGGTGGGGCATCTTACAGTATTTTGCATCTTGGGAAAATGTTTTTTCCAGTTTCTAAAGAAAGATTAACAAAGACTGCCACCATCAGAAAGAAGAAAATGCAATGGTTAGCTGCATCTCCTTGAATTTCACTAGAGTAACTGGATCCTTGAAAAATGTTATTGTGTTAAAAAACAAACCTTTTTTCCAAAAAAGCTAACTATGCCTAATAAGATAGTGACAGATAGAAACATCTTGGAGAAAGAAGAAGACTTTTTTTTATGGAAGTCAGCTAATTGCCAGTGTGCTATGATTATCTCCAAAGTTAAATTGTTCTGCTTCTCCAGCCTAGTGATTTTTTTAGCATGATCAGGAGTTGTATGTTATAGTTAAGAGACATCACATTTGTTATTTCCTCTCCAGATGATCTGGGTTTTTACATGTGTGGCATCCATCATTCTGGGACTTGATTTGGGATTGCTTGCTGGCCTTTTGTTTGGACTGCTGACGGTTGTGCTGAGAATTCAATTGTAAGTAACACAAGCTCAGAATTATTAGCTTTGTACCATGAAAAAGGAAGACAATGTAGAGAAAAGCGAGATGATTTGTGGCAGAATTTCTGCTTGGGTTTAAAAAAAAAATAAATGGAAAAAAAGTCTGTTCTTTAGAACAAAATACTCTTTGTGTGCTAACATTTAAAGACATTGATAAAAAGAGAAGTTCCATTATTTTATCAGTATTTATTCTATATCATGTCAGAAACTCTGGTGGTACTTATTTATGCACCCACATAGATGAGTTCTGGAAAGGGATAGGAACATTCAAGATCAAATAAAAAGATGTATGAATGGCTTCTGTAATTAATTGATCATTTTAGTAACTCTTAGCGTGGAACACTGCAACAGTAGTACTTATCAAAGACTGACTATATGGTCAGAAGAGGAAGAGAAGGCTTGAGAAGAAGACAGTTTTTTTTGTCTGTGCCTGATTTGTGTTTGCTCAAGAATGTATGGTAGTGGAATGGTGAGAAAAGGTGGCTTTGCAGAGTCTTATTTGGCCATCTTGTTATTTTCCATTGATCTTTTCTCTGAAAATACAACATAACTCCTTTCCTTGAGGATAGAGTCCAGACTAATCTGCTTTCAAAACATTTTTCTGACTTGCAAAACAAATGGAACAATTACTCATTCAGCTGCACATAAAAACGGTGCAGCAAGCAGGCTGAGACCAAAGTACCTTGTCTTTAAAAAAGACCATTCTGAACAATCAGAAAGACCCTTGCACAGTGACATGAAACAGATCCAATGCTTTTGCAGTGAGGCTGTTAGTTTGGCAGAGAGAGCAGATTGCAGGAGTCTGCGACACTTTGTGTGCAGCAATCCCTTCAATTCTGTGAATACCTGAGTAAGATGTTTACCTTCACTTGCCTTTTTGTTTCTGATAGTCCTTCATGGGGTGGCTTAGGCAACATTCCTGGCACAGACATCTACAAGAAGGTCAAGGACTACAAAAATGTAAGTCATTGCTGAGTTGTTCCCCATCAGTCTACAAGCCAGTGTAGGATGAAGTTGTGCCTTGCATATTGTGGACAACTTGAATTTGGAGTACTTGAAGATACAAGTTTCAGCATTAAATTACTCGTCTTGCTCCAGATGACTGGTCCATATTGCATGCTGGGGCTGTAAGGTTCTACAAACTGGATCACCTCCGTTATCACCAAAGACACTCCATTTTTTTGCGAATTAGATATGTAGTCAAAGTGTTAAAACAGTTAAACTGCTTCTTACTAGCTGAAAGGGGGTTGTTGCTGCTTAATCTTTTTATTCTTCTGCAACAGGTTATAGAACCAGAAGGTGTGAAGATTCTCAAGTTTTCAAGTCCAATTTTTTATGCTAACATCGATGGACTGAAAAGCAGCCTCAAATCCACAGTAAGTGATATGTGATGGTTTTGGATGCTTCTCACCTGTCTTTGGGATTTCCTCAGAATCACGTCTAGGTAAAGGTAAATAATTTTGATACTTTTTCTGTAGGTGGGATTTGATGCAGTCAAAGTATATAATAAGAGACTCAAAGCACTGAGGAAGATCCAAAAGCTAATCAAGAAGGGGAAATTGAAAGCTACTAAGGTAAACTACTAAGCTACTAAGGTGGTGGTTTTTTTTCCTTTCTGTTCTCTCTCAAAGAGTTACTGTCAGAGCTTATTACTTTAGCCTTAATTATGAGTTCCTTTGTACTCATCTTTATTTTAAAGATGGAAAAATCGTGTTTTATTGTTATGGTAGGAAGTCTAAAGCCTGCAGGCAACTTAACAAAGCAGTACATCTGTCACCAAAGACACCACAGATTCAGGCAGCTGCAACAGTCATAGTGCTAACAGAAGTGGAAACAAGGGATTCCCTAATCTTACCTCTACCCTTCACCACCTCAGATTGTCTCTATGCAATAAAACTGTTGTTTCTTTCATGTGTACATGCTTCCTATGCACAAGTAAGCTGTGTTTGTTGGCTGGCAGACACAGCCTTCCTCTTTAAAGAAAGTGGCATATGTCCCTCTGAGTATGGAATGTACATTTCAGTAATTAAATGCTTAGAGGAGTGGACAGGTACACACAACCTATTAAATCTCCAGAACTGGAAGTCAGAAATGGCTTTTCTGTTGTCCTTGCTCTCAGTGCAGGATGCCATATTTCCTGTACACATTACAATTTATGATGGAGTCAAATGCTCAGTTATTTGACATTCCAGCTTTTGAGCCATTTTACCATGTTGTCAAGTACAGTAAATCAAATTCAAATCTGAAAATACTAGTCTTAAATATCTCCTAGAAATAAAGCTATTGAGAGAGGAAATAGCACCGAGGTATTTTGTTTTCTGGATAGTGGCCTGATGGAAAGAAGTTGCTCTTTTAGCAAAGAAGAAAACAGGAAAGGAAATACAATGCACAAAGGAGGTGATAATTACGTGCTCTATCTTGTTTTTCCTTGAATTCTCATATGCAGTATTGTCACTGGACACTAAGTTCTTTAAGGGATCCTTGGCAGAATGATGACAGCACTAAATTGAAGTTACAATTAAAGCTTTCTTTTTCTTAACAGGATTTTATGATTAGTATAGCACACAATTTCTGATTAGCATGGCACAGGGTTTCTACACACAGAATCAATGTAGTACAATTTATAAGTAGCACCATACAGAATTTATAGTACAACTTACAGCTTCTTATCACCTAAACCCTAACTTATGGTTTCTAATCACCTGGACTCTCTAAAGATTGGATCAGGCCTTAATACACAGTGTAATGTATCAATATAACAATCATAATCTAGAGTAAAAAATCATATAAAAGAAGGCAAGTTACTCACCCAGTCCTCTGAGGAAGCTGCTGACAGTGAAGGTGTTTCTGGACACTGAGAGGTCACAGGTCTCACTGTCCAGCAGCAGTTCCAGTCCAAATTCCCCAAATTAGTTCAAAGTAGAACTTGAAACTGCTTGAACTTATGGACAGTGCTCTGTGCCTTACTATGCTTCCCTGTTCTGTGATGGGATTATCAACACCACCTAGTTGGCCACGTGCCTGCGGCCTTCAAGACTGGCAAGGAAGGGAATAATCAGTCTAGCACCCAGGAAGCTGGTAAGGAGGGGAAGAAGAGATCTGTGTGGTTTGTGTACTTAGTTCATAGGATCTTTGAGGCCTGAGGTTGAGGGGAATGGGAATGAATACCTGACTTGCTTTGTCACAGAGAATGGCTGCTTGCTTTATAAAATGGTACTAGGTATTCTAGCTGCATACCACGGTTTGGGAGCAAGGGGTTCTGGTCACAAGTATTGGTCTGGTTCATTCCTGAAACAGAGGGTATCACAGGGAAGTATTTGCTGTAACTCCAAAACTTTCTCTATGATGAAATACTCTATGACATACATTTTCTGCCCATTAGAATGGCATCATCAGTGAACCTGGTATTAGTAATGAAGCATTTGAGACTGATGGGGAACCTGAAGAAAACGACGATATTCAGGTCCCCACGAAAGAAGTAGAGATCCAGGTGGACTGGAATTCAGAGCTGCCAGTCAAAGTAAACATCCCCAAGGTGCCCATCCACAGTCTGATTTTTGATTTTGGAGCAGTAACCTTCTTGGATATCGTAGCCGTCAGATCGATAAAAACGGTAAGAGCGTTTTTTCTGGTGTCCCATGAGAATGAGTCCAGTCTGTCGTATGGAAATCAAGACCTGTTACTTGAAGTTAATTTCTGAGTTTTTAAAAGCCTGTTGTTGAAAAAATACCTTTAAAACTTATATGGCAATATGTAGAATATTGGGATGTGCATACTTAAGGTGGAAGAAACTCTAAAAATAGGCATTAAAAGAACAACGTGAAGGTTGCATGGTTGTGTACTTTAAAGTTAGAACTGCAAAACGTGGTCCCCTTGTATACATATGTTATGAAATGTATGTTAAATATTTTCTTTCCATATGCCTCCTGCTTTAATCTGCTCACTCCACACAAAGTTAGTGAAAATTTCACCTTACTGTGACTTCAATCTTCAGCCACAAGATTTATTTATTTATTCCGTATCATTTAAATTAGGAAGGAAGGAAGAATGATTCATTTCTTTGTAGGGCTTTCTGTGGCTGATATCAGAGCACTCCATCAATGCTCATTAATTCATCTTCAAATGTCACACTACATAATAAAGAGATAATATTCTCAGTCTGGGGAGAGGGAAATGAGATGAAGAGATTAAGGCTAAGTATTTCCATTATAGTTTGGTGCGTCGTTACAAGTCTGTAGGACCAGATTGTTTGGTCTTTAGTCTTTTATGATACTTCGAATGTTCATGTTGCTGCTTTCACTAATTTAATTTTACAGTTGGGACTGCTTAGCCTGTGTCTTAGATTAACAAGACTCTAGTTTACCAATCAGTGAACAGAAGGGGATGGAATTAGCAATTACCTCTGAAAATACTATTCTGAGAGAGTTGCCTGCCACCAGGGAGCCAGGGGTAGAATCCATTCTCCTCTCTTTTGTCTCAAGTACAAGAATGCCGTGTGCTTTGCTTCAGCCTTCTGCCTAGTTTTGGTTCAGTTCTGGCTTCTGACACAAGAGAGATGTGGGGAGCACAGACATGACTCTTTCCATTTGCAGTTTTTTCATCCAAGAACAGCTCCATCTTGTGTACTGCATGAAGGGAAAAATCTGTGTAAAGAAATGTGTGTGTGCCAATGAAAGTTTGGATCATATCACACATACATGAGGAGAAATAAAGCTTGCTCAGGCCCACATGGTTCTCACTTGACGACACATAATTATTGATGTTACGAGGACAGAATGAGAACCTGAATAGGCAGCAAGGTATGTATGTGTAAAATTGATAGTTCCACTTACACAGTTGAAGATGGGCCACTTCAGGTACTTAACTACTGGATCTTTGAGTATAGCAAAGTATAGCAGTTCCTTGTTTATGATGATTAAACGTGCAATTTGAAGACATTTAGGAACAGATGAAGTCTGTGTGTGTATCTATACATTACAAATATAGACACAGATATGCATTTTCTCCTTACAGACTGTATTTATGTATGTCCTTATTGCATTTTTTTTAGATAATTAGAGAGTTTGAGAGAATTGATGTGAGAGTGTACTTTGCTTCATATCAAGGTAAACATTCAAATGTTTCTACTACTACTCATGCAAAGAACAAAAACCAGATGAGAAGGGATCTCTAGATATGTCTATGAGAGCATGTGTTCTGATAAAAATGGGGATTGTCACTCTGACAAACATGGTGGGCTGTGGTGGGACACAAAGAATGGTGAGGTTTAAATGAAATATGCCAAGCAAAAATGACAAGACAAAGCGATGACTGATTCACTGGTTTGGCTGTACGTTTGATTTCTGATAGTTGCAATCACATCTTTTGGCATTTATTTCTTAAATTACTTCAAACTGTATTCAGCTGTTATGACTTTCTTTGATTCAGATAACCTTATATCTCAACTGGAGAGGAGTGCTTTCTTTGATGATATTGCCAGAAAAGACATATTCTTCTTGACTGTCCATGATGCTGTGCTCTACATAAAGAATCAAATGGCATACAGCGACAATCAGGATCCCATCTTTGAGAAAGTAAGGGTGTTCAGCAGTACATTTCCCTTCCTTCTATTATAGAATCATGTAGGTTGGAAAAGACCTTCCTAGCATTCTTGCATTTTCCATTGCAGCATAGCACATTTGAAAACTAGACATAGAGCTGTAGTACAAAGAAAGTGAGAGTCTAGTAAATTAGGCAGCTCCTGTAGTACATGGGTATTTTGCTAGGTCAAAGGAAGGGTCTGTTGACCCCAGGATCTTGTTAGTGAAAAGAATACAAGAAGCAGGATATATGGAGAGCACTTAATCCTAAGGCACATTTTCTAGTTTCTGACAATGGGCAGCTTAAGAACTTCCTCAGCTGGAGGTTGCATTTGGACCATTGTATGTAATTGTTGCAGATGGCATTTTCTTCAATATATCTGTCACACTCCTTTTGGAACCTCCTTACACACTTCAGCTTGACACCATCCTGTGGCAAGGGGTTCAGTAGTTGTAAATGTGTTACAGGACAAATATTTCCTGTGCCTGATTGGCACAGGTTGTTAGCTGCAATCATTCATCATTCATCATTCATCAGATTTTTAGCTGCAATGAATAATCATTCCTTGCTCCCTTTTCCAACACTATTAATAATTTCACACAGCTCCGGTCAAAGCTAAAGAATACCATTCTGCTTGGTTTGAGTGTGCAAGGAAGCTGTTCCACGCTAGTGTTCATTCCCACTGACCTTCTCTCTGCATTTCCTAGTTGTATTCTGGAATACTCTAATGTTTAAAGATGTGGGCCCATTAGAGAAATGAGCTTATAATGTTCTTTTGTCTTTTCACAATTCCTTCCCTAGCAATTGCTATTATAGTATTTTGAATAAAAAGTAATTAAAATTAATATAACTGTTAAATAACTAGGATGAAGACACTTTAAAAATAGTTTTCCCTTACTACCCAGGATCTAAAAGCTTTGTCCTGGTTTTTAGTAGAGATCGGCATTTTGACAAAGCCATACAGCAGTTTAGGAATCAATTCTGCTTGCATTATTGTTACAAAGCATTAACTAGTCATATAAGGAGATGCAGGATCAAAAAGCTTTCCAACACATCAGTTTCTCCCATCTGAACTAGAGCAACAGTTCTGTTGAGGAACAGTAAACAACACTCCTGTGAGTTGTGGAAGTTATACTGAGGTACTTCAAAGTAATAAATCAACTGGAGTCCCGTGTCCAGTTCTGGGCTCCTCAGCTCAAGAGGGACACAGAACTGCTGGAGAGAGTCCAGTGCAGGGCCATCAAAATGATCAGGGGACTGGCTGCAGTAACTGGGGCTGTTTAATCTAGAGAAGAGGAGACTGAGGGAGGATCTTATTAACATTTACAAATATCTAAAGGGTCGGTGCCAGGAGGTTGGGGCATCCTTTTTTTCTGTTGTATCTAGCAACAGGACAAGGGGTAATGGGATGAAGCTGGAACACAAAAAGTTCCATTTAAATATAAGAAAAAACTATTTCACTGTTCAGATGAGGGAGCCCTGGCACAGGCTGCCCAGGGAGGGTGTGGAGTCTCCTTCCTTGGAAGTCTTCAAGACCCACCTGGACACATTCCTTTGTGACCTGATTTAGGTGAACCTGCTTCTGCAAGGGGACTGGACTAGATGATCTCTAAAGGTCCTTTCCAACCCTGCCATTCTATGGTTCTATGATACAGACAATGCATAACTCATCATGTTTCTTAATTTCTTTCTACCAAGATTTCACTCATGCAGGAGTCCAAAGAACCCCTAGAATTCACAGAAAGAAGCCATCCCGATGATGAACTTGATGTTCAGGAAGAGGTATGCACTTTAGAAATGCATGTGTCTATTACTTACAGAAAACTGCTAGCTTTATTCCTTTCCCTGTAGCATTGAGGCATGCTGTGAAAGTATGATGGATGAACTAGGGCTTCCACAGTTTCCTTCTCTGTAAATAAATACACTCCTTGGGCACTGGGATGTCAGCGCTTAGTGGAAGAAGGCAAAGTCTTGAGATGTAGTAGATTCTATGTGCCCAAGCGTCTCCTGATCTCTATTGCTTTAGGACTACTTTTGCCTTTAATACGATTGGGTTAGGAGGCTAAGAGAGGACTTGGTACAGCTTGATGCACCTGAGACCAAAATTATGCTCAACTTGTCCCCTTCGTTCCTCCTTTTAACACAGCAGGCATCTTGTACAATCGAAACGCCATACAGGAAGCTGCAGCAGAGCAGTGTACTGAGCATACCACACAAGTCTGCTAAAGCAATACCATGGTAGTTTGTATTTATAGAATACTGCCAGAAAATTAAGTAGCGCTTACTGCTTAAATAACAGGGCAGCATGCAGGTCACTTATTTAGAAAATAGGAGACTGGGCTAAATGCCTTTTAAATGCCTGAGATGAATGAAACTAGTGATGCATCAATATTTTGGAAGTATTATAAGAGTCTGTGAAGGGAAAGGCACGATTATTATGTGTTCCTCCTATTGTGGTCCTAGTCACAACTCTGTTCTTCATTCCCTGTCTAAAATGAGGTAGTGCCCTGTGCTTGGCCTCTCTGCTGCAGCTGCAGGAAGGCTGTGACTCTTCTCTCGAATGCAGCGAGGTTGCTGTGAGTGTGGGATGTAGTAGTCCTTGAAGGGAAGTCGGTAAGAGGAGGCTGTGGCTGGGTAGAGGTTCTCAGCATCACTCTGCATTGTACTTTCTACCATAGCATGAAGTCCTGTTGGAAAAAGTAAAGTCAGCTGGGAAGGTAGACTGGTGAGAGAAGGAACAGAGACCCTAAGCAAAAGCCTCTCAGACTTCATCAGGGCTTGGCAAGTAGATTGTCATACTTGGCGCTCCCGATTCATACCAACTTCTGGTTGGTATGAACACTGCAAGAGACAGAAATATTAATGGTTATCACTAATAGGAGGAGATGCACTTTCCACTCTTGTAAGTCACAGTGGAGAAAGGAACAAAGGATTAAAAAAGCCAGAAAAACACCACGATTCTGTGAAGAGAAGCATTTGAGAATGGCAGGCCAAAAAGAGTTGCATTCTGATTTATATCCATGGGATTTTTATTTATGTTATTGCCATTAAATAAGAAAAGAAACCAGATACAAAACCACCAATCTCAGGTCAAAAAGTGTTCTGAGAGGTTTCTGTCCTCCACCTTTATGGCAATATTTTGAAGGTGAGAGCTAGTAACCTTCAGACCAGCAGCTTCCTGACTGAATTGTCTGATGCAGGCATAAGTCAGAGGGATGCTGCCTCAGAACAGTTCCTTTCTCTGTATTTTTGCTGGGGCCAGGTTGAACTTGGTAGGTTTTAGTTCACACACACACACACATACACACACATATCTTCTTTTTCCAAGTGGTGTGTGCTCAGAACTAACCATGGCCTGTTTTTCTCCACCCTTTGAAAACCACCTCTCTAGGCTATGCGCAGACTTGCTTCATGAGGACAAACTGCTGGCACTGTCTTACCTGTGAACTCACAGTGGTATTTATGCACCAGTACTATATATGCATCTTCTACAATGAAACTAATCTTTGCACTTGAAGAAAAACCTGATTCTTTGTCTGAATGATACGGATCTCTAGAAATCTCCACATTTTAGCTAACATTGTCCTGGAAATACTCTGGGCCTTGATTCAGCAAGCACTTTCTCATATGATGGACTGAATAAGAAAGGAAACTGAAGACAGTTACAAAAGACGTACTCAGTTTGGGGACTAGTCAGGCAGAAAGGGCATTACACTGTTTTATCAGTGCATACATGACAAAAAGCTGCTTTGTGGTCTGCCCAGAGGAGCTGAAGAGCACAAAACTTGTGGATGACAAGCCTCTTGTTCTAGATTTGTGCCACACCTAGTGCGAGGACAGTTCAGTTGGCCAAGGCTTGGCAATTCTAGAACATTCCTGTGAGCATCTGTGCTATCAGGGCTCGAAAAATGCCCGGAAAATGCCACCAAACTACTAACAAACTTTAAACAAGGCAAGTTTCAATAGAAAAAAAAACCCTAGATATGAGTTCATTTGTTCTGTCTTAATCCCATTGTAGCAAATCACGCACTGCTGTTAATGATTGTCCCTAAAACAAAGTGTACACAGAGGATTCTTTTGGCTAGGTTACGTATATTTCATCAAGAAGCAGAACGTGACTTAAATTAGATTAACCAAAAGTACTCAATGGAATGTGTAGAACAGGCTGTTACTGAGTGCAAGTAAGAAAGTCAGAATGTGACCTAGTATAGAGGTTTGGGTTTGTGGTTTTTTTTAAATGGAATATAGGAGTTTATTTAGTTTAATGAATAGTTCTATTTTTATATAGCATCCTTGTTCTCTTAATATTCTACATTAAGCTGCTGCTGTTCTTTTACATTTCACAGTCTGTAATGCACAAGTGCAATAATTCACAAAAGATAAAGGCTTTTACATGGAAAACTTCTAATTCTTACTTTATAAATATAAATACGCAGGAAATCAGAGTTTTTGCTTTTTATGAAGAAGAAATGTGTTTTGATGGAAACCAGGCTGCTACCTTAAATTTTTTAGCACTATGTTGTTGTTGTTGTTGTTTTAAATGGAAAGAAACCCTGCATGGTGAAGGAACAGAAGTGTAAGACGCTTGGAGATATCAAATCTCATGGGGTAATTAGCTTCATATTTGATTACATAGTTTCCCTATATGGCACTGCACAGAGAAGACTTTTGCTGCAAGTAATGTTAAGGGAAAATCTCAGGTGAAAAGCTAAGCACTAAAATTATTGTCCCAAGGACCTGGGTGAACTTCCACCAAATCAGAGAAAACAACACAGCAACCTTCAGCCAGCTGGACAGTATCTCACATGGTTGGTAACAGCCTCAGACTGGCATCTTTATTCCCCAGTTTTGGCAAACTCCTCAGTCCTTGTGACAACATAATCAGTGAGGTTTCTCATTCCAGCTCACACTTTCAGCATGAACTGTCCTCACTCTCTCCCCTCCTGTTTGGCAGCCTCACCCAGGAGCTGTGGCCCCAACTGGCAGGAGCCTGGCTCTGGGGCACTGCTGCCAAGGCCGAAGCCAGTACCGTGTTTCTCAGAAGCTGTATCACTTTTGTGACGTGGGTGTATGTGTTTGGCAAAAAGGAAAAGTAAAATATGGCACCTGGGAGTAATAACTGAGCTTGCAGCTAATTTTTGTGCAGCACACATAGGAGGGAAAAGTTGCTGTAGAAAATGATAGCAGTGGAAATTTCTTTCCCTTGAGAGAACATCGACACTGTGAAGCCTGAGCACAGATCCTGCCTTGACAGAAACGTAGACATATGTTATTTTTTGGTAACCTTCTTCAGCTCTTGTCCATACAGGTATTTAGAAACAGTAAAGTAATATTCAATAGTCTTCCAGTTTCACAGAATCACAGAATCTCAAGGGCTGGAAGAGACCTCGAAAGATCATCCAGTCCAAACCCCCTGCCAGAGCAGGACCACCTAGAGTAGGTCACACAGGAACTCACCCAGGTGGGTTTTGAATGTCTCCAGAGGAGACTCAACAACTCATCTGGGCAGCCTGTTCCACTGCTCCCTCACCCTCACAGTGAAGAAATTCTTCCTTGTGTTTCTTGGAACCAGCTTGTACCCACTGCCCCTTGTCCTATCGTTGGGCATTGAGAAGAGCCTGGCTCCATCCTCCTGACACCCGCCCTTTTCAGATGGAATTGTGATAAAATATGATGGAATGCACATACTCTTGGCCTGCAGAGCTCTCCCAGGCATGGTTCTATCTGTTTTTAATTAAACTGGCACAAAACATTCAACCAGTTTTCTGTAAACCACCATTTCACACACAGCTTCCCGTTGCCTAGAATGGTAAGAGGGAACATGCCAAAGGCACTCAAATACCTTTTTTAGTGAGTCAGGGGCAATGTGCTGCTTAATTTTCTACCTATGTATCCATCAGAAAGGATAACAAAAGAATGGATTTTGTAATGAAGCTAAAATTCTCTGCAATTTTGTACTAAATCAAACATGATGCAATGAGACATGGCTTCTCTTTCTCCAGCAGAATGAGGAAGTGCTGTCTTTGTGTGCCCTTGGGGTACTACTGCTCTGTCTTTACGCGCCGTGTATTAAATTGGGAGGTACCGTCTTAAGTTTTTTTACCCTTTTAAAATGGAATTGTATCCATTGACTACAAAATAAACTTGTGCATACTGAAAATGTGCTCCATCCATCTGCATGTTTGGGGTTTTTAAAAAATTCTTCTCTTTGTGAATTATTATTACTGGGAAATATATCATGCAAGGACCAGTGTCAGGCTCCCCTTGGGTCTACCTTTTGAGGAACAAAGCCCAAAGGGAAATCCTGTTCTCTATCTGCTCTGTGGGGTAAGACAAACGTTAGCCTTAAATGGCAGCTTTTAAATGTTAAGGTTATAATGAGAAACATTGTAGGGACACAAGATCCCAAGCTTGGAGACTCTTAGTGAGAGTCACTGATTTGAGGTGTGTGGAGTAGAGCTGCCCCTACCTTAGGACTGGGGAAGGACTGCTTGAGGCACTTCTCACCCTATAGCCCGTGATGTAATTGTATTTGACTTTCTTTCTTGCCTTCTGTGCTACAGAAGCACTCTATAAAGACAGTATCCTACTAAATTACATAGTATTTTAAAAATACCATGACTGCAGTGCTTTAGGGTGCACTGGAGGAGGAGCACTGTCCAACGAGTCACTACCCCTTCTGTAGCCACGACTGCCAGTAATTTGTCGGCAATCTCCTTAAGTTTTGCTGCTAAAACTTAGGCAGCTGCGAGCCCAACGTGGTTTCACGTGTGTCCAATGTCTCAGAAGCCTGTGCCGTGTAACCCCCGGCCCCCCGAGCCGGCGGTGGGGGGGCTTGTAATGGCTGCTCATCACCACGAGCCTTTCCATGTTTGATCCTATCCTTCTCCAAGCAGCCTCCCAGTCCCAGCGCCTCTTCCCTGCCACGGCCCCGTCCACCCGGCAGTCAGCAAGCGTGCATTCCCCGCGGGGCGGCTGGAGCCGGTTCCCAGCGCCGCGGGTGCCTCCGGAGCCCGGGGCGTGCGCCCAGGAGGCCGCAGGGTGCGCGGACGATGCCGCTCGCTCCGCCGAGCCCCCGCCGCCGTGCCCGCAGCGCGCATGCGCAGCAGCGCCCGGAGCCGAGCGGCGCGGAG
>WBNH01005229.1:75451-94067 GCA_013401255.1 Urocolius indicus
ATAATACTTAAAGGTTTGTCTTCAAAATTTGTTGTAGTTATCCCTTTTTGCAAATGGCTTGAGACTTTTTCTGACTTGTGATGTTGTGTTTTTGTGTCTTCTGGTAGAAAACAGCTTTAGCATTCTCGTCTCTGATGCTGTAGTCTTGGGAAGTAGTCTTCCCCTCTGGGGAAGCCTGAGGTTGAAGTTGTGTGTTTTCTGGGTTATATGTTTGGGCAAGAGGACAGGCCAAACTAAAGCAACAAATGAACACGAGTAAAACCAGATTTCACTGTTTGTGCATTTTTGCACGTTGCCTTTTAGAGTGGAAATTATCAATCCTGGCGCTAAGAGGAGTAAATACATTTGCTCTGTCAGAGGAAGTTAAGGGCTCTTGATTTTGAGGTAAAGTAACTGTTGGGGCACAGTCCCAATGTGAAACTTTGTTGCAATTCTTAGTTTTGGTGGTAGATGCTGAATAACTTAGAGCAATCCCTTTTTTCCTCTTACATTTTTTTCCTTGTACTGAACATGTTCTGTGGCGTTGTTATAGGCTTTTGTCTTTAGTGAAGTAGTGCAGAGTTAAAGAATTGAGGCCCTAGTTTCAGTGTCTGGATGCTGCTACACTGTAGTCTTTCAGAGCCTCAGCCATCCCTGCAGGACTGTGGTGCTGGGGGCTGGCAGGGCTCGTACTGGAACAGCTTCTGGTGCACCCCTTCAAGGCTGGGCACATCCTGCTTTCAAATGCCTGTCAAAATTGCATTTTCAGTGAAAATGAAAGCGAGCAGTGTGGATTCAGGAAGGGCATAATTTGATCTCTGTATGAATGAGACATTATGCAGGGGTTTAAGGGAGACTCTGGGGGAGCTGAGAATTTTATCACCTTTGCTGATGTTGCTTGTTGCAATACCCAGTTTAAAATTCTCTCTTGGAGCCTGCATTTACTGACATGTGTGTCAGACTCTTTCTTGGTTGTTTGCACTGGTACTCAAATTTCAGTCTGGTTCAAGAGAATTCTGTGTATAACGGGAAACAATAACTTTAAGTTTAGCAAGGATACTGCTATGTAACTCTTCAAGTATTGGTGTTTGTGTGATACTATATGCTAAACTCTTATATGATGTGTCAAGGTGCCAAGTTAGTATAGAAACTAGTTTCCTTCCAGCTTTGATAAGCAATTTACATTGAATTTTAAAAAAATATCTTTTTCTCATAAGAAATTCTGTATTGTCAAGCTTGTGCAAAGAATTGACTCTTTGTACTGTTTGTGCTGTGGGAGGAGCTGTCCAACTAATGCTTTTTCTGTGTAGTGAAGAAATAGTAGCTAACTTTTAAAAATACTTCTATTTTTTGAACTAGATTTTCATAGAATCATAGAATGGTGGGGTTGGAAGGGACCTTCAGAGATCGTCTAGTCCAGCCCCTCTGCAGAAGCAGGTTCACCTAAATCGGGTCACATAGGAACATGTCCAGGTGGGTCTTGAAGACCTCCAAGGAAGGAGACTCCACAACCCCTCTGGGCAGCCTGTGCCAGGGCTCCCTCACCTGAACAGTGAAATAGTTTTTTCTGATGTTTAAATAGAATTTTTTGTATTCTAGCTTCATCCCATTACCCCTTGTCCTGTTGCTAGATACCATAGAAAAAAGGGATGTCCCAGCCTCCTGACACCCACCATTTAGATATTTGTGAATGTTAGTAAGGTCTCCCCTCAGTCTCCTCTTCTCTAGACTAAACAGCCCCAGTTCCCGCAGCCTTTCATCGTATGACAGATGTTCCAGTCCCTTGATCATTTTGGTGGCCCTGTGCTGGACTCTCTCCAGCAGTTCTGTGTCCCTCTTGAGCTGAGGAGCCCAGAACTGGACACAGGACTCCAGATGAGGCCTTACCAGGGCAGAGCAGAGGGGGAGAAGAACCTTCCTTGACCTGCTGGCCGTACTCTTGCTGCATCCCAGGATGCCTTTGGCCTGGTTGGCCATGAGGGCACATTGCTGGCTCAGTTTTCTACAATCACAGTTGTTCCCGCTATGGTTCTATGAACTGACTTAGAGAAGAAATCGTATGTGAAGATACTTATTGAGCTTCAGTGTTCTCTATGAGTCTTAAGCTTTAAAAAGAATCTGTCTTAAAACTCTTCCATGAATATTTCTCTTCTTTAGAAGCTATTAGATAACTTTGGATAATGTAGACTTTTTTATTTCCTTCATAGACAATGATTTGCAAGGAACAAATAGTTCAGGATCGTTGGGTGGTCTTGATGTTCGTAGAAGAATCCCTATAAAGCTTATCTCAAAGCAGACCAATAAAACCAAACCTGCACCTCGAACGCCAAGAAATATGAACAGGATGCCTTCAAAGACACAAACTGGGGATGAAGGTAAATGAATATAAATACTAGCCCTGTAGGAGGGAAGCATGTTGTTCTGCAGCATTGTTCAAGACTTTATTCAGCCTTGGAGGAGTCCAGGGTTCTGTACAACTGCAAAACAAGTTTCAAATGTAGGGGTGCTGCTGCAGTATAGGAATGGAACAGTGCCACATTTCCCAGCCGGGCTGTCTTACTGTTTTGACAGTATCTTTCTGTGGAGTGGGCCAAGCAGATTGGAAGTGCTGTGGCACACTCTCTAAATAGCAGCCAGTGTCAATTAGGAGAGCTTTGTTGTTGGCTCCCGTCTTTCTTCTCTTTCTTCTTTCCACAGAAGAATTTGATTATAACAAAGAGGAGCGATACGAATGCAAAGGAGGTGAAATGTTTGGCAATCAAAGGAGATTCCCTGGACCCATCTTTTGGGATTATAAGGTAAAGTTGTGAGTCTTTGTGAATCACACCGAACTGTAGGCAGTTCTGGTAGATACCTTCTTAAATAAAAATGCTTGCGTTACTTTTGACTGACTGAAAGTACGTCTCTGCTTTCTCACATGGTGTTCTTACTTCTCAGATAATTGGCAAATAATGGACCTATCAATGATAATTAAAATGAGAAGATTTAGTTATGTTGGATTTTGTTTTCCCATCCCTTTCTCTATCCTAACAGATAAACTTGCTGGGAGAGAAGGATGATACTCCCGTTCATTTCTGTGATAAGTGTGGATTGCCCATCAAAATGTATGGCCGCATGGTGAGTGAAATCTGTGGAAAATGCAGCCGTGGTTTCCCTTTAGGTAAAATGAGGTTTTACCATGTCTGTGTGAGGCCTCTAGAGGTTACTGATTGCAGCAGGCCTCTGAGTAAACAGCAGAAGAATATCAGGATTGAACTGGGGGCCTTGATTTCTGAAGTGTTTTTGTTCCATCTGTCTGTCTGATCTCACTTTACCTTCTGATGTTAAACAAAAAGACAGCACCATCACCAACAAAAAACCCCTTCAGTGGGTTTTGGCCTTAAGCTGCTTGGCTTTAAAAATAAGCTCTTTAGCTCAGTTGAAGACTTGCAGTGAAGTTAGAATAATACTACTCAGTTTTATGTCCCTTAAAGTTAGTGTAACAAAATCCCTGAGATCAACTTAGTTTTTTAAGCTTGATGTGATGGGCTTCAGGATCTGACTTAATGACAGTTGATGCTTTTAAAACTCTCCTTCCTTGCCAGCTAGACAAGTGTAATTAGATTGCATATGTAGCTTCTCTGAATGTTCAGTGTTGGTGTTACTGCAGGACTCAAGCTTTTGCCTGTATGTTTTTGCCAACACCTAAAAAAAATCCCAAACTTAACACAAACTGTTTTAGAAAGCTTCTATGCAAAGCTAGGGAAAGTTGCTAACTGCCACTATGCCCGTTCACCTCACAGCTAACTTAGTTACTTTCATTATTACCAATTGTGTGCTGTGGAGAGGAACTGTATTCTGTAAAATGACATCAGTATTTGCATAGGATGTGTTAACAGAGCCTTTTTTTTTTGTCTCTAGATCCCTTGCAAGCATGTTTTCTGCTATGACTGTGCTATACTACATGAAAAAAAGGGAGACAAGATGTGTCCAGGGTAAGTTATCTCAAGAGTTGTTATTAAAGGAAATGTATGAAAGTAATTTAAATCATTTCAGATACTGTATTAATGTGGTTCTTCTTTATGTACATTGAGCAGAGGCAGCAGAGTACTCTCTACTGTGCAGCTTGATTTAGTTTCATGTTCTGTATTTTGGGATAGTAAGAGATCGGTGTTTGTTGTTGAAGCATTTGGGCAGATAACCTGTTGCTGCTCTAATTTGCAAAGGAGTAAACACAGTCTATTTTACTTAGTGAGAGTGACTCTCGCTGAGTCTTAACACACAGAAGGAAATTGTGAGAGAGAGTGATACTGTTTATATCGTTCCAACACACTGGAATTCCACTTTGTGACATTTTTGTGTTCTCACTTAGTTGTGTTTGGAGACTTGAAAACTAGATACGTTTCAGAATTAGTGAAACGTTTCTTTCATTGTTACAGTGGGGGGAAAAATGGCAGCTCGAACTTGGGTAATTGCTCTAAACTAGTTGACTTTCAACAACAACAACAAAAGGCAGGTTGAGCTCTCTGTGATGACAATAAACCAATATTCTCTTCTGATTTAGCTGTAACGAACCTGTGCAGCGCATCGAGCAGTGCGTCCGAGGCTCTCTCTTCATGTGTAGCATTGTGCAAGGGTGCAAGAGAACTTACCTATCCCAGAGGGACTTACAAGCTCACATCAACCACCGCCACATGAGAGCCGGAAAGCCCATTACTCGCCCTCCAATCGAACCTGTACATCCTCCCATTGCCCCACCGCCCGCCGAAATCCCTGAGCGTTTCATAATGCCCCCTGAGAAACACCACATGAGCCACATTCCACCAAAGCAGCACATCATGATGCCCCCGCCTCCTCTGCAGCACGTGCCCCACGAGCATTACAACCAGCCTCACGAGGACATCCGCGCGCCGCCGGCAGAGATGGCCATGGCCCCGCCGCCGCCGCGGCCCGTCGCCCAAGACACCTTCCGCATTTCAACCCGGAAACACAGCAACTTGATAACTGTCCCTATTCAGGATGATTCGAGTTCGGGTGCTCGAGAACCACCCCCACCGGCCCCCGCGCCTGCTCACCATCATCCTGAATACCAGGGGCAGCCGGTGGTATCGCACCCTCATCATATTATGCCTCCGCAGCAACATTATGCGCCGCCCCCCCCACCACCTCCACCAATAAGCCATCCGCTGCAGCATCCTCCCCAGGCAGCAGGTACTCCTCACATGGTGTATAGCCAAGCTCCTCCACCACCAATGACCTCTGCTCCTCCTCCAATAACCCCACCGCCTGGACATATCATTGCCCAGATGCCACCATATATGAATCATCCTCCTCCGGGACCTCCCCCTCCTCAGCATGGAGGTCCCCCCGTAAATGTCAGTGCACCCCCTCCCCATCACTATAATCCTAACTCTTTGCCACAGTTCAGTGAAGATCAAGGAACTCTCAGTCCCCCTTTCACACAGCCCGGGGGAATGAGTCCAGGGATCTGGCCAGCTCCGAGGGGCCCACCTCCACCTCCGAGGATGCAGGGGCCTCCTGCTCAGGCCCCCCTTCCCGGACCACACCACCCCGATCAAGCCAGATACAGACCCTATTACCAATGATACGAGCAGTCCTGTGACTAGAGTGTGCTATGAAGAGGATAAACCTGTATACGAGAGGCTTTTAATTAATTGTTTGGGGCTTATTTTGTTGTGGGTTGGTTTTGTTTTTTAAGTACTATCATTTTGACTGTAAGACCTTGGGGGGATTGAATCTTAAATGATTTTTAAGCCTTGGCCGTAGGACTCTTGACTGCAAATATTCTGTAGCGCTAAAATAAGTGACTTAGTAGACCACGGTTGCATTTTAACAGAACTTCTGTCTCTAGTGTGGCTAAATTGTCCTAAGATGAACACTTGTAATATTATTTCCTGGAGAAAATGAACACGTGTTGTACCATTCTGAATATTGTTTTTGTTAAATCCAGTGTTTAGTTTCACTTGTGATACCTTTTTGTTAACCTGTGTACGATAATTAAATGGAAACATGGTTGTAAAAGCGGTGGGTTTTTATATGAAGTTAACACGTAGTTCTGGGACACTGTTTTGACACTAATACTTCCCAAAGGGACAGCGTCATGAAATGCTAAGGAAACTTCACTATTTCTCCTGCAAGTGATTTATAATGAATTCAGGTGCTGGGGAGTGATGGCACTAGAAGAAATCAGACATGCAGAATATTGCATTTCAGCTTTTTCTGTCTTGTTTCCTTAAACTCGCGCAGCAAGATAAATTCATCAGAAATACAGCTTTGGGCAGGACGTGAAACCACATCATAATGTCTTGTGGGGTTTGCTGGGTGTTTTGAGGCTTGGGTAGTTTTTTTGTTTTGAAGCTAGTTTTGATTCAGAAGGTTCTGTTTACATGTACACTACTCACTGGAGTTGAATTCAAACTGTTGTGTTTACCTCTGCCTACTTTTTATGTGGAAGTCACCGCGAATTGGCTTACTGTGTCTGTGAGCAGCAGGTTCTTTTAGCTAGGGGAGCTGTGTTTGCCTCTTGTCACTTTAGATGATATGTATGGTAGGAAAACTTCCCCTTTGGACAACCTGAAAGAAGCAATCTGAAATCCCCTGTGTAGATACAAAGAAATAAAAGCTACACATCCTTCATCTGTTTCAGTTTTGTGATGCAGAGTTAATTTAACAGACAGCAGTTAGGTGTTTTGGTTTGCTTTTTTTTCCAAGAAGTGACAATATAAGCAGGCCCTGGCCCAAAATGCATATTTTGTAAACATCCTTTTAAAGAGAGGTGTAATCAATATGAAACGAGAATGTTCTTTATTTAGTGCAGCTGTTGGTAGTGCCGGACAAGAATAGGACAGTGCTGCCTGTTGTTTTGAGTGCTTATCTTTGCATTCAGAAGCAATGTTAGTGCTGAACCTTTGCTTGTTTCAAAATGTCACGTTTCTAGCAGTGGTGCTTCTGGGTGAAGAAATCCTTTGGGTTGTTTTTTTCCTAAGGTTGGTGATTTCCTGCTGTTCCCAGATAATCTGAACCGCCTCTGTGTTAACATGTATTTTGTAAACCTTTATTCCTGCCTTCTACCTGCTAAATTTCAGAAAGAGCTTTGGCAGTGTGACATTCCAGATTTTGTAGTTTTATGGCTAAGCTGCATATTTTTAATTAGCAGAGCAAAGGCTCTGGAGATTTACTCTCGGTCCTGGGCTGCCGTTGATTTCCTTCAGACCACAGACAAATCATTTAGACAACCTTTCAAATAGATACATCTTTAGAGGTGTGCAAATAAAGTCTGAGGTAAGTTCTGGGGTATACAAATGGCCAGTAAGCCTCAACAGGTTAAAAGTCTGCTTAGCTTTAATACGTGTATTTCCAAGAGTTCTTTAGTTTGCTCTCTGATAAATAGGTCAATTAAATTAAAACTGGGGAAGAAAAAGTGGCTGATATGTGACACTGCGCTATGGTATAGGGTTGAAAATTGGCTCTTTTGGTTTGTGTGAAGGCAAAAGTGACTCTGCCAGCACTATTCTGATTTATTAAACAGGTGAAGAACTTTTAAGGACCCCCCTTATTGTCACTGTTAAATGGCTCGGTAGGAAGTAGGCTTAGGCAGGTTCATGTTACACTGTATAGCTTCACCTGGGGGGAAAGCTGCATGTCAGAGTCTGTGGCTCTGCAAAGCTGAACAGGTGGGTCATACCTATTTCAAGCAGCTGCCGATGGTTCTGTAGGGTTGGGAGAACACCACCCAACAGGCGTTTGTGGAGAGAGGGAGGTGGCATCAACCTCTCTGAGTGCACTCTGATATGGATAATAAGGCACTCTAACATCAGCCGTTACCCTTCAATTGCGGGTGAGGAGGAAATAAGGTGACTCTTTCTGTCCTACTTGTTTTTAGAAGTCAGTCGGGTTGCGTGCTTTTGTTACATATTATCCAGTCTGCTGTGAAGGTGCAGGGTTGAAACTCAATAATTCTGGGTACAAAGCTATTGAGGTTATTGACAAAATGCTTTTCGGAGAATGCTGAGGCAGATGATCAGGAGAAAACAGCAACTTCTGCTCTATCAAAAAACAAAAGAGAATCTTTGTCACTGTAGAGTGACATATTTTTTCTCTTAATGTTTGAGGCAAAGGTGACATGTCATAGGATCAGTGACGTATTGCCTCCAAAATCGGTGGGATCCCTTGAATTGTTTAATAACTGTGTATCAAAAGCCTTTGTGGTAGAGAACTTGAGTCATTCCGAAATTCAGTTTTTGGTTATTAAGTCTCAAGCATACCGCTGTAACTCTGGGGAATGATGATCCTTCATGCTTACAAGGTTAAAAAATGTCTACATTGGTTGAAACTTTCTTAACAGTCTTTTCTATTTACTGATGGGCTTTTGGGTGTGTTTTGGAGTTGTGGTTTTTTTCTTGGTTGGGTGGGGTCTTTTCCAAAGTCGTTTTAGTATGAGGTTCAGAATTAATATCTTCTATTTAATTGTATGATTAACAGTCTTAGGGTGAGATGTATTTGTGAATCCTTTGGTTTCCTACTCACATCTTCCTGTAAAGACAAACACTTGAATTAATTATGTTTATTTTGAACAAATCTCTCTGTCTGTGGCAGTGATCTGACAAGGCCTTGACAAGCAGGTCTCAAGTTTTGAAGAGAACTCTGACAACATTGGCATTTGTCAGCCATTGTAGGTTCCTCTAATAATCTCACATAAGGGCATGAAAAGGAGTTTGATGGTGGTTTGTGTCCACCGTGGAATGGATGAAAGGACACCAGCAGATGGACTGAAAAAATCCATGGTTTAGATCCCTGTCTCCTTGCACTTCACCTGCAGTTCCATGTCTGATTTTGCTTAAAGGATTGCCTGCAGCCATGCATGCTTTACAACAAGCAGGCTTATTGTGTGAACGTGCACTTTGGTGGGGTTTTTTTCCCAATATTTTTAACGTAAAGGATTGGTTACCTAGGTGTCTGCAAGGATATTTTTTTGTACCTTTAAAAAAAAAAAGATAAATGCTAATTGTGTTTAAATAATCTGATCCAAGAGAACTAGAAAACCTTGCTAGATGGAGTTGCCACTTTTTTTTTTTTCCACTTACTGGTCTCAAAGGATTGTCAAATTCTGTTTGTTAAAAACTAAAGTGGAGGTAACTCATATTCATTCCTTGTTAGAGTCTGCACACTTAGCCAGGGAGAAAAACCGTCTCCTCTATTATGTGAAGTCAAGTCTTCTCAAAAGCACGTCTGTAGGTCTAGTCCGAACACACCTCTCTGTTCTTAAAATGTTTTCTGCTCTGCAAAACTTGTGTCTGACTGTGTGTTGTTTCTCTCTGTGCATTGCCGTGCTGCTGACATGCTTCACATCAGGACATGCTGTCACACCTGGGAAACTGGAGCAAGCACAGTGAGCTGCAGTTGCAATGTAATACTGAACGTATGGGGAATAGGTTGGAACTTTTCCTGTTTGCAGGTATGACAGTGCAGGGCAGCAGAGACATTTGCAAGGTTTAAGTTCATACATTTCTAAAGGAAATGCCAGTATTATAGAAGTTGTAGTTCGCCAGGTTTTTATTTCATGGTGTTGAAAACAATCGTTACCAATTGTTTAATCATCTTTATATAGTCCTGGTGCCTTCATGACTGCGAGGTTCTTCACTGTGTCACATTCACTCGAATGATTCATGCTGACCACTTTGTCAGCTGCTTTTGTTTGGGGAATGGGAGTGAGAATAATGACATTTCAAGCTCCTTTTAGTCTTGACATAGCCATAAGACAGAGTGACTTTAGGAAGTTTTTCTGTTGTCAATTTTATCTCCTTGTCCTCGTTTGTTAGAGGTTTTTTTCTTAAAAAAAAAAAAAAAAATCAGTTTTCACTCAGTTCATGAGTACAAGAGATTAAAATAAATAGAATCCAACACACGTGTGGAAAGGTGTGGGTGGAATAGCAGCAGGAAGCTGGTAAGTTAGCTCAGTCATCTTGATACTTTAATAACTCATTTGATAAATAGAATGCCAGTGTTCCTAGAGCACTGGTAGGACTGCTGGTAATATTTCTTCTCTTAATGGAAAGGAGGATGATGTATGCAAAGCGGCAAGAGTGTTTCTAGTTTTATATAGTAATGTTTCACGGAAGAACTTCAGCTTAGCTATTTAAAAACTCCCACAGATTAAGTAGTCTTAAATAGATGTGGAT
Source organism: Urocolius indicus (assembly GCA_013401255.1). Lineage (NCBI taxonomy): Eukaryota > Metazoa > Chordata > Aves > Coliiformes > Coliidae > Urocolius > Urocolius indicus. The sequence goes on from WBNH01005229.1 coordinate 85,609, forward strand.
ATCTGTCAGTCAACAAGAGTTTTCTTCAGTTTTGTGAAAACTAATGCATGAACACATCTCCAAGAGCATTCGTGGGAAATTGTTTACTACACAAAATCAAATGTTACAAATAATAAAGAGAGTTCCTGCACTTGTTCTTTGCCATTTCTGGATCAGATAAACTTTGGGGTGTTTTCTTAGGAAGCAGATGTGAAAATAATAGTGAGAAAAAATCATGTTCATCACAGGGCTGAGAAAGAGAGAACTGGGAGGTACATTTCTTCCACTAAAGGAAGGCTTAGAAATACTTTTTCCTTAATAGAAACTTAGCTTGAAATTGAAGAAAATCTATGTTTGCATTTTAAAACGCTGTCTCCACTGGGCCCAAGACCTTGAGTAACTGAATAACTTTGATTTCTTTCTTTATTTTTGTCTCTATATTTCACACAGGGAACCTCTTCTGCACTGCAAAATGAAAACCAGGCTTGAGAGTAGACTTGAGCATTACAGGCTCCATGGCTTTTCCATCCCTTTTGCTGACTATAAATTGCCTGTTGTTTAGTTACCAAACATCTGCACGGTGCTGCAGAGAGAGGGGCTCAGGATAGGTGATGATGAGTTAAGCTGTCAACTCTCCAAAAAGAAAAAAGGTATGGAATTTTTCTTTTAGCTTATTCCTGGGTTAAATAAAAAGCAGTACATGGTATTGGTCTAAGTGAGCAGCAACAGTGGCCAATGGAGGACCAATATTTAGTTTTCCAGTGATCCCTGCCTCAAGAATAAGCCAGTAAATCTGCATCACCACCACATCTCATGACAGGGCAAGATGTATGTGCTATGACCTGCATGAGGGTAAACTGCCCAGAGAAGTGTTAGTTTTAGAGTAACGGGATTGAATGCATGAACAACCAGTACCAGGAGGGAGAAATAACACAAAGCATCAAAAATACAGTGACTTAAGAGGATGGCAAGTAGCTGGTAGAGATGTGTCACATGGAAATTCAAGGCTCTCTGCTTGAGGCTTTCCAAGTACTCTGTACATTTCAGAAATGGTAAATAGTTTTGGAAGAGGGATTTATGTTCTGGGGCACCGTGCTGTGTCAGAGGAGACATTAGCATTGAAATGAATTGTTCTGATGACTGCCATTTAGAGAAGAATATTGTTTTCTCTTAAACTGAAGCCTGTCAGCACATCCAATGTGGTCTTGAAGTGCAGTATTCATTATTCCACCTGACTGAGTTGCCTTTGCTAGGAAGCTCTGCTTAGGTCTGTATACGTGCACATGAGCCCAGGGCTGGAAAGAGCAGAGTAAGAAAGTCCAGATTCCACTGGTATCATGTGGTATCATGATTTTATAAATATATTAAGCCTCATCTGAAAGTCTTTTAGGTTTTTTTCTCTTATTCTAACTGAAAATGGTGTTCCAGAATCCTACTCTTGTAAAAAGCAGGAACTATCTTCTGTCATCAGCCTTATCATAGAATGGTAGGTTTGGAAGGGACCTTTAGAGATTATCTAGTCCAACCCACCTGCAGAAGCAGGTTCACCTAGATCAGGTCACATAGGAACATGTCCAGGTGGGTCTTGAAGACCTCCAAGGAAGGAGACTCCACAACCCCTCTGGGCAGCCTGTGCCAGGGCTCCCTCACCTGAACAGTGAAATAGTTTTTTCTTATGTTTAAATAGAACTTTTTGTGTTCCAGTTTCATGCCATTAACCCTTGTTCTGTTGTTAGATAATTACGTTTCACCAAGTTTTAGCTTTTTTAAATCTTTCTCGTTAAATTATCTATTTTTTAAACTTTAAATAGCCCTTCCTCTCTCTTAAGTTAAATCACTGATGTAACTACATGTCTTTTCAGTAGTCCTTAGATGCAGGCTTTCCATTCCACAAAGATCTTCTTAGCAATTTTCCTCATTAATTGCAGTTTTATTTAATCTTTCTTGAACTGCAAGGCTCAGTCCTGAAGTTGAGTGTTTAGAATGAAATCTCCCCTTTGCAGTAGCACTAATATCTTCCTCATTTTGATGGAAAAGTAGGTTTTGACATAATCTATGTTGTTTTGAAAGGCAATTTGGTGACATGCAGATTGTACCCGTTTTTCAGGTACTGTTGTGCTGGTTGTGTGCACGTGACACATACTTGACTGTCGTGGTTTTGCCCAGCCAGCAAAGACGCATCATGACAGCCTCTTGCTCACTGCTCCCCATCTATCCCTACCCACGTTAGGATGGCAGAGGGCCCAGGGAGATGGGAGGAAAAAAAGATAACCAAGGATGTTTTGGATCAAGATAAGGACAGGGAGGGCTTGCTGCCAATTACAGTTCAACAGACTGGACCACTCAACTTAGGAAGGTAAGGAAAGTTTGTTCTACTTATCATGGTTTGGCCCAGCCAGCACAGCAGCACCACGACAGTCTCTCGCTCAGTGCCCCCGTTCACTCCCACCCTCGTTAGGATGGCGGAGGCCCCAGTGAAATGGGAGTAAGAAGATAANATGATGTAGGGAATGGGGGATGTGGTCAGTCGTAGGAAATGGGGGATGTGGTCAGTCTCTCACAGATGGGCTCTGCCGCTTCTCTCTGCTCAGAAGAGGACAACTCCTGCTCCAATACAGGGTCCCCAAGGTTAAGGACACAGTCCTTAACAAACTTCTCTGATGTGGGTTCTTCACAACAGCTATGGCTTATGTCACTTTAGGGGTTTGTTTGAGGTTGGAGGGGGGAAGACACAGGTGTTTCTCCAAGAGGTATGATGTAGTTCCCATGCAAGAGTCTTTCAGCAGGAGCTAGTGGATGTAAGTTGTGCAGAGCAAGTTCTGCAGGCTGAGTTCTGCGACTGAAGTATGCATCCATGCAAGAAGCATGGGCAGCTCAGCTTGCCCATCTGCAGCTCTGTACCCACAGCTCCTCCTGAGCTGAGCTCTGGGGCCTGTGCCTCTATCTGCTCACTGAGAGACACATGCCAGGGCTGATTGATTATAAGCTACCTCAATGGTGTACTGATAAATGCAACAAGCAATGTGGAGTTGCCAAAATCATTATTTAATAGTTCATTATAAATGTATCCTTTCTTGTGCACTTTATACCAGCCCAAATCAATGAATTATGTTTGGACCTGAAAATGCTGTGACTTTCCTGAATGACTATCACATCTTACAGTAGATCCTTTAGCCACTATGTACACTGTGCTCATGGCAGTGAGCTGAAAACAAGCTTAATGTCTCAGTCTAGTAGGTATCTTACAAACCGTCCCGAAAACTTTATACAAGTTATATACAAGCTGAAGATAAAATTTCCCTCGTAACTATGAGTCTGTGTTATAAATGACAAGATTTCAAATATTTATATATTCTCTAGTAACTGTACAGGTTGTCTACAAACTATCAGAATAATATAGACAGATCTATGTACAAGTATATGCAAAAAGGCTTAACGTTAGCAGCTTCTTCAACACGGTGGATAGGCTGTCAATAGGTATGAAATAAGAAACTATGTTATTTTAGCCTCTCTAGATGCACATAAATAAATTTGGAGAGGGGGAGACATAAAGACTAAGAAGTCCATGCCAGAACTTGGAACATAAACATATGTAGTAAATCCTCCTTAAGATATTTAAAAGTATCCTTCCGTCTTCATGCTCACCACTGTGTCTGTGTTCATCTTCTGTAAGGGATGATGTGTTGTTGAAGGGTATTATATTTAGAGGATCAAATCTAAAATTTTGTTTCTGATGAAATCTGTAGGAAATAAAAGGAAATAAGTGTCACTCTGCAAGGAACGGCTTGTGAGACAAACCCCATTCTTACTCTTGTAAGGCTTTGCCTTAAGTCAAATCCCTTCAATAAGCTGTCTGGGTGCTTTCTGCCCTGGGGTGACACAGGAGCTTGAGGATGAAGATGGTTTTGTTATCTAACCTAGCAGTTCCTCTGAGCAGCTCTTGGGTCTGTGTTTCCTACCGTTGGAGTGCTGCTACCCGAAACAGGAGCCTTACCGTGCCCTGCCGGCTGCGTAGTCCGTTGCTGATGGTGATGGCACCGTTGTTGCTGCTCCCCCTCTCCTGCAATGACACAAGAAGTTATGGGTTAGGAAATGGATTCCTGTTTGTTTGTTTTTCCTTTTTCACATTGAAGAGGATCTTGTTTTTCAGTTCTCTGGTACACACCTGGGAAGTTGACCTGGAAGGAAAGAAGTTCTCCCTTGTCAGCCCTTTATGCCCCTTTCAGGTCTCCAGGTCAGTACAGGAGAGCTGGGCTGCTTGAGCCAAGTGCAATTTGACAGTGAGTAGTGATGGGTTTGGTACTTTTAAACAGATTTAACATATGCAGGATCCTTTCTTGCTCTTGTTTTAAGAACACTCTCAGAAAGGCTGACACCAAATTTGGCTGCACTAATTTATCTGCACTAGTTGAGCACTCCTTTGGAAGGTGACGGTCCCAGAACACCTGCATGCCAGCAGCATCAGGTCTGCCTTGCAAGAGCCGCCGCAGCCTACGCAACAGTGCTGCTGATGGATGGGCCGGGTTTCACCCTGCACCATGCCCTTCCCAAGCATCTGGCTTCAGGTCAGGTCCACAGCCAGGCCAGTCTCCAGTGGGAATTAATCACTCCTTTCACTAGTCATTTGCCAAGCGCTTGGACCAGGGGCCACTCGCTCTCCAAATTTATTGGAGACCAACTGAGTTTTAATGATTAACTTTTTGAATAGAGAGCTGGTATAGGGCACGTGGTTAATTATGAAGGGTACTGCTGAGTGCCTGGTAGGTATGTAAAGGCACTAAAGGAGCAAAAGATGAAAACTGCTGTGTTACCTCTGTGAGCTTTAATTTGGCAGACGTGGCTAAGTCCTTCTTCATCAAAATATGTAAAACTGCATCATGAATTGTGAGGAAAAGCATGGATGGCTTGATCTCCTCATCAAAAAATTCACACCTCTCCAGTTTGTCCAGGAAGCCCTCTGTGGGAAGAAAAATCAAAGCACAAAGTGACCTGCAGGCCTTGAGAATGAAGGAATAATGTATCCTGACCATGCCCACTGAGTAGACATGGGAATTGCTGGCATGCTGTACTACTTTGTTAGAGCAGGTTTGTTCCTCTCTACTGATGTAGAGAGGCTATAAATGTCCATCAGTACTGCCCTGCTCAATGCTGGGCAGAAGGGAATCTGAGCCCCCTTTCTTATCTAATGCCTAAGGCAGATCTGGCAGCCCAGAGCTGTGCAGCACAGTGGTGGCTGCAGCTGCAATGAGCTGCTGTGCCTGGTGCCAGCCTGCTGAGCACAGCAGGGAGGGGGGAGTGCCCGCCCTCCCATGCATCTATTTGCTGTCCCAGACTGGAAGGTAAAACTGGGGTGATCTTCTGTGGCCATGCTCAGTGGTACACAAGGAAGCAGATGGGACAAGGCATCTGTGGTGACTCTGACAGAAAGGCAAACACTCACCATGTGCCCCTGCAATGTATATGTCGATGTTGATCCGGACAAATTCTTTCAAAGTCTGTTAAACCAGAATGAGGCACCATTTAGATACTGCTGGTTTTGCTGGTAACAGACATTATGATGATTAGCTACAGCAAAAATACAAACCACTTGAAGATATTTAAGATCGTTGATAGTAAGTAGCTCTAAGGTCAAGCTGCTGCATGCAGAGGCAGGGTAGTCTTGTCACATGGCTACAGACAGGGATGACTGGCCCTTTTGAAAAAGGGCAGTATTAAATACATTTAACCCAGAGTGAAAAAGATGATCCTTCATAAATTCATAAATTTCATGTATTTCTTTTTTGTACTTGATTGACACATGAAGAAATGAAGACTCAAAAATCTCCTGTGGAGATTTTTATAGCTGGGAATTTGAGCAGAACTACAGTTTGCACTTATGTGACAGGTGTTTAGCTCCTAGCAACAGATTTAAACATGCTATATGGCTCTAGATAGTTAACTTTAACTACCGCTTGTTCTCCTTGCTTTGTTCAAATTCAGCCAGGGAAGCAAGAGCAGGAGCAAAAAATGAAACTCCAGTGCTCCAACTCCCAGCCCAGTGTTTAAAACCCTATTTCATATGTACATTTCTGTAGAGCCTCCCCAAAATACCCTCTTTCAGTTTAAAACCATTGCCCCTTATCCCATTGCTACAAGCCTTGGTAAAAAGTCTGTCTCCAGCTTTATTATAAGCCCCATTTAAGTATGGATAGGCCATAATAAGGTGTCTCTGGAGCATTCTCTTCTGTAGGCTGAACGACCCCAACTTGAAGCCTCTTGTGACAGGAGAGGTGTTCCATCTCTATGATAATTTTTGTGTCCTTCCTCTAGACCAGTTCAAACAGGCCCTAGAACTGAACATGGTACCCAAGCTAAGGTGTCACCAGAGAGGAGGGAGTTAATATCTTCCCTCAACCTGCTAGTTGACCTTCTTTCATGCAGCCCAGGCTACAATTGGATTTCTGGGCTGTAAGCACACATTACCACTTCATGTCAAATTTTTTTGTCCATCAGTATGCTCAAGTCCTTCTCCACAGGACCACTCTCAATCCCTTCATCCCCCAGCCTGTACTGATACTGGGGATTACTCCAGCCCAGTGTAGGACCTTGCTCTTGGCCTTGTGGAACCTCATGAGGTTCACATTGTCCCACTCCTCAAGCCTGTCAAGGTCTCTCCAAGTGCCATCCCTTCCCTCAAGTGAATCCCTAGAGTGAAACTGCATTCTTATGTTTTTCTTTCATGTGATCACTGCTTGTCTTGTGAACTACAATTACCTTTTGGAGGATTCTCATGGCAGAGAAATCAAGGAAGGACACTGATGAGAAATCCAAAATGATGCTGTGGATGTCGACCTGAGGCACAGTGATGCCGGGGGGGAGCTCAGCACCCCAGTCGATCTGAATGGGCAAGTCTGTCATGTTGGTGGGCTGGTCCAGCTCCTCTATCCTATTGTTGTCCAATTCTTCATCTGACTCATATATAGGGTTAGCCATGCAAATCAAACCTTTCTGTGTGACAGAGAAAAGTGTCATAGTTAATACTGGTTTTTAAGACCCAGCCAGGGCAGCAGTGCATCTTACACAAAGCTGAGAGTAGTGCCAATGCAAAGCTGGTGTACGTATGAGACAGAGCAGGATCCACCTGCACTTCACACTGGAAAAAATTCTGTCTCTCCTTTGACTGGAGAAGTCTGGAAATGTTGGCTTTTCTCTCAACAATCATGGAATGATCATCATAATCAGATAACAATGGCTTTTTGTTGTCCTCTGAGGTCAATTGTCAGATATGTTTTGATTCAGTAATTTTGGAACAAGTCAATGAAAAGCATGTCGGATTTGGGCTGGGAGAAAACCAGCTTTATCCTACCATTAATGCAGCATGAATGTTGCCTCTGTGGGATTTGATCCTCCTCCTTGATGCTAAACAAAGTTCTTGTGGACACATACAAGCTCTGCCCATGGTAAAGCTGTAGGTCTCTAACTGTGACAGCCATTGAAAACTTTATTTTTTGAAATGCATTTATGTCATGAAGGGGCAACACAGGGAATATCTAATTAGGACAATAGGCTTTGAGGCACTTCTCTGCCACGTCAAGCCAAGGGAGCTGGTTGCGTAACACCCTCTGGGTGGATTTGCCTTACATACAGGAGTCACTTGCAGCTCTCCTTTCTTCAGCATCTTTCTGATCTTCCTCAGGGCTTTATTGCGTTTCCTCAGGACTCTCAGTGGGTTGAAACCAACCTGCAGAAACAACACTTTGAATAACTAAAAAAACCCACCTAGTGACACCAACGGAAGGACACAGCATCTCAAGCAGCTTTTCTTTACGTTCATGATGAGCATGGTTTGGACTTGATGTTGCCTATCACTTTTCATCAGTTCAGGCAAGGGCTATTTTTCTTGGGTGGAAAGATATCTACAGGTATGACTACAAACCAGGTAGGCCAATGTGTACCAGCATTAGGACACCAGCATTATAGCAGTGATGATGTACAAGCCAGTAACTCCATCATGCTGATACAGCTGGTCTAGCCCAGAGCATGTCCTACTCATCTTCACTATGAGATGTCTAGCTAGGCAACTGAAAGTAAGGAACTTGCAGATTGTATCTGCTCCGTGCCACCTGCAGCATGGGTCATGTACACGTTGTTTTGATTCCTTGAAGAAGAAAACTAAAGTTGATCATGCAGGCTGCATATGTCCCTTGAACGTCTAATCTGTTTTTAACAAAATTAGATGGCAGGTAAATTAGGCTACTAAGAGTTATAAAAATGCTGAATTACTGCAAGTCTCTTTGTTTAGTCTCCAGTATTTAGTTTGGAGGAGGCTGAGGGGGGACACGATCACTCTCTGCAACAACCTGAAAGGAGGTTGTAGTGAGACGGAGGTCAGTCTCTTCTGCCAAGGAATGAGTGATAGGACATGAGTAAATGGCTTCAAGTTGCATCAGAGAAGGTCTAGATTCGATATTGGGAAGGACTTTTTCACTGAGAGAGCTATT
>WBNH01005230.1:0-73520 GCA_013401255.1 Urocolius indicus
CTTGTTCTATTGCTTGTTACTTGTGAGACCAGACTGATCCCCGCCTTGCTAAAACTTCCTTTCAGGTACTTGTAGCAGCGATAAGGTCTCCTCTCAGCTTTCTTTTCTCCAAGCTAAACAGCCCCAGATCCCTCAACCATTCCTCACATGAAATGTTTTCCAAGTCCTTTCCTAGCTTGGTTGCCTACCTCTGTATTCTCTCCAGCACCTCAATGTCCTTCTTGTAGAGAGGGATTAGGAAGAACCTTTTCAGTGAGAGGGTTGTTAAGCATTGGAACAGGCTGCCCAGGGAGGTGAAAAGTCACCATCCCTAGGGTTATTCAAAACATGCATAGATGAAGTAGTGAGGGATATGGTTCAGTTTGGTGATGGACCTGGCAGTGTGAGGTTGGTGGTTAGAGTTGATGATCTTAAAGGTCTTTCCAGCCATAACGACTCTCTAACTCTATGATTGGCACAGGCAAGGTAGCAACAGTGCAACTTATTGACACAGGAATACAAAAGGTCAATTTGCACCGAGTTAGTCATAGTCCCTTTTGTTTGCCAGCCCTACTTTCCCTGGTGATTTTAGCAGATGTGTGCGAAAAAAATCCGAAGTCACTACAAGGCAGTAGTAACTTTATCACTGATTCTGTACCATTACATTTTCTCCACGACACTTATTATTAGATAAAAGCACTGCATAGTAGCAAACTGATTGATCAAGGTCACTGTAGAAGTGTTCTTTGAAATGCAGGCAGCAATGTCCTAAAATGGCAAGCAAGTTCTAGTTCTGTCATTTAGATGCATGAGCAAAGCTTCAATAAGCAGAAGGAACAGTGAACATTTATAAAACTCCTGCCCTGGGTCTGCTGGTGGTAGACTCATTTGTCAATACAGGGCCCTGAAAATTCAATGCTAAGATGCTTCCAAATGAATTTTGATTCTGCAAGGAGCTACTCACCACAGGAATGATTTGTCTTTACTCTGACTCGGCTTTGTAATGCTTAACTTTTTGATTTTGTAAGCTGGCCCCAGGCAAAATTGTGTGGAGTCCATTGCTGATCTTCTTCATTTCATGCAAAACAAATTTGAAGACAAGAGAGATGATAACATCGATTTTTGAAAGAAGTCTATCTGCATCTTTGGTTGTGTGCCAACCTTCTTTTCATTTCTGAGTATTCAACAAAAATAGATGAACCTATGTTTTCATAATGTCCAGAATGATAATTTTATGTCAACTGATTCATTAAATGCTTCTGTCCTGGGAACTCTGCTAAGGTAGTTGGATTCACACATACTGCCTACATTACAGGCACAAAGTAGAAAGACACTTTTCTATCTCAAAAGCGGAAAAGAAGTAGATAAAGTCACAAAGGAAGTATAAAGGGGCAATGAGATAAACTTGTGAGGATTTTGAAGATGAACCACAAAGAAATCTTGCTAAAGTTTATGACAATCATTCCATGGTAATGGGGGAGGAACAAGTGAAGGCCTGACAGCTGATGCTTGAAAATATATCAAGACTGTTGTAGTAGCTCTGAGATTGAGCATCAGACAGGAGAGTAGTGATGGCTAGTAAGAAAAGAAGTAGTGAGGAATGAAAAATTTTATTTTACTCAGGTTATAACCCCTCTCAGATGAGAATCAGGATCTTCACTGCTTGTTCTCCTCCTGGTCTTGCATTCTTACCCATCCAGTGGGGCAACTTCAACAACTGAAGAGACCAATCCCTTTCACTGCTGGTCAGTTCACAGTGCCTGGGATGCCCTGCAAAGATGTAGGGTTTAAGATTCCCCAGACTAAGGCTGTTGTCCGTGAAAAATTGTGCAGGGACCTGCTTCTGTTGGCACATTGGTTTTAAAAAAGTGCCAGTCCTAGTGAGTTGCTGAAGAGAGGCTGGAACTTGGCTGCATTGCCTTGGCTGCCTGAAGGAGTCTATCAGACAGGTGTTGTCTTACACTGTTCACAGCAGCAGGAAAGCATTTTTGAGGAGCTGGAGCTCCAGTCAAGTCTTCTGTATTTGACAGGACTAAACACCTGATAGCGAACACAACTGTAACTCGCGCAGGTTTGTAGCTTAGTGGCATGTGTTCTAGGCCACAGCTTTCTAATGGAATGTAGTTTGAGAATTTTAAGCATGCAGACTGTGAACATTTTTTTTTATTCTTCTACATGTTTTTGGTATTACTGTTACATGTACAAACATTCCACCTCTTCAAACTATGAACTGCTGATGCAGTTCACCTCTCCTTTTTTTGACTAGTACTTTCCCTCAGTTCATTCTGAAAAGCCCAGGGGCTGTGCCTTTGTGAGATCACATTTTAAATGGCTCTGACATTGTTGTCACTGCTGTCAACAAATGCATGACAAATTTCAAGTGTTTATTGCTCAGAGTGGAAGTATTTCCTAGGATGGGACTCATGAGATGGATGAGGAGAGTTCTGACCCCCCTGCACTGCAGCTGTGACAGTCTGCCTGCCTGGTGTGAGCTCAGTGCAGAGTTGTTTACTACCAAGGTCATCTTTGGAAGATTTCCTTTGCTACCTTGAGGCAGAGCAAGCTAATTCAGTTGCATAGACAGTTTGGACGCTGCAGATGCTGATGGACTTTCCATGGGAGTGAAGGCACATGACCACATAATCTCTTGCCCCACATACTTGAATCTGTGTTACTGATACGTCACATTTGTTTGAATGCCATACAGTTTTGTCAGTTTGCAAAGTCTTCATTTTGATGATGGAATTAAAAATGCATTTTTGCTTTATCTTGCATGAAAGTTATTTTTAAGGGTAAGGTAAAAATGCTTGCTTTTTTTTTTTTTTTTTTTGGCCTCCTTGACTTTCCCAATGAACTCCAAAGGACATTCAACATTTCAGGTGATTCCTACTGAGGAACCTATTCTGTTTTACGCCTTCTCTATCTAGATAAACAGATTCCCGAATCTGAGAATCTAGATTTTCTGTCTAGCGTCTGACTGGAATATTTACCTCAAAGGAATCATCGCCAGGGACGTGAGACCCCAATGTGCAATACTGAAAGATTTTGGAAAGCAGTGGAACTAGCTCAGACTAATACTGAGATTTTTGTTAAGAGAAAAATTAATATCATTATTTCCCAACAACTATTAGGTCTTGTGATGGGTTTGTGGGAGCTGCTTGGTAACAGGAGGATGGGGCTGCAGTTCTGGCTCCCATAAGCAATTTTCAAAACTTCCCCTGGCTCTGGGTTTGGATCCACTTCTAGCCCAGCTGGGCTACTCTGGTGCCTTTGTGATCATTATTTAAGAATGAAAATTTGAAGTATGTAGGAGCAGGTAGAAGGGTAGGGCAAGATGGATGCGACCACACAGGCTCTGCAGTCAGAAATGAAGAAAAGGAGAAGGGTTAAACCAGAAACACCCTGCAGCCCATGGCAAGGGTTAGAGATCTCGTGCTAGAGGGGATAGGAATTGGAAAACCTGTGTCAGAGGAAGTAAGCAATTTGGACTCTGATCCAAAAGAAGTGGAATAGAGCTGCAGTGTCCCATCAGAGCAGCCCTTGCAGGGCTGCCTGGCATGTGGAAGACCCCCACCGAGGACCAGTGAGGAGCCCTTCTCAGGAGCGAGATAAGTGACAGGAGCCATCAAGAAAGAGCTGATTACATTCCCCAATTCTCTGACTTCCTGCGCCATTCAGGGAAAGAGAAGGCAATGACACCAGGATCAGGGATCAGGAGCTCAGGAAGAGAGGAGAGCTGATCTTAAAGCACTGGTTGGACTTTTGTCATTTGCCCTATTCTGTATTGTTTTCCCTTGAATATTTCTGTTTGTTTTTGTTGGAGGCAGATTGAATTAAATTTTGTTTTCTTCCGCTTCTTGTTTATTTTGCCCAGGACCACAAGTGGCAATTGAGCCCTCTCTGTCCTTTGAGATTTCCAAAGGCTCTTGGTACTTATGGCTGATCATGTTCCTTTGTTCTCAGATGAGCCTAAACCATGACATTTCTATGCCCAGCTATATCCGGAAACAATTTCACTTGATTAGTTGTGACTGTCTAAAGATGTTTACCTCTGAGATACTACCTCTACACTCTGTTATACTTGGTGGAAGGCAGTAAGCACCTTTACGGCTCAATTCACTTCACCTCGAAGGAGAAAGAATCTAAATTCTAAAAGAAAAATTCCTCAAAACCAGTAGTTTATTTTCTTAACTGCTAGAATAACCCTCAGGTGGTCAGATCAAATATAAGCATCTGTCCCTTTGCAAGTCTAAAGCTAAGGAAGATGAATCCAATGAAGAAGATCCTCTCTTGTCTTGAATGGAGCTCATGCCATCCTTCTGTGAGCAGTGAGCCTCTCTTTCTGCTCAGAGGAACACTACAGAGTAATGTGAATTCTTCACATACCTCTAAATCAACACATGTATAGAACCGCTGGCTTTAAATTTGATTCTAAGAGGAAGCATTGCCAAAGTACATTTAAAAGACCAGTATCATCAAACCTGAATCTGAATTTGTTTGCCCTTAAGCAAGGTGGCCTAAATGTTAAAAGCAATTTTGAAGGTGAGGATCTGAAAATCCCAGTGACTGACTAGCTGATTCTTCAGGTACTTAGGCACTGAGTCCCAGGGGCAGTCGTTGTCTCCAGCAATGCCTCTTTTCCCCTGTTTTTAACAGTGCATTTGAAAGCATGAGACTTCTGTGTAAATGAAAATTACTCTGTGTTTACTGAGCTAGATAGGATGAATTTGTGATTTGGAAGCAAAGCTCATCAAATGGTGGAAAAAATACAAAATTGAGCAAAACTGTAGATATTTTGTACATCTTTTCTTTGTTATTGTGGCATCCTACAAAGCACAGATCATTTAACTTCAGAAATTATATTTGCTTTTGGGAAAAACAGCTAGGTCTCTCCTCTTTTAAAGCAAGCTTAAGCCAATCAATATATTTTTATCTTTTCACAATCCCTGAAAGTTTAGATGATCCAATAAGGGACAGACAAAAGTAGAAACAAGCCAAAAGTATAAAATAAGCAAGAATGAAAGGTGCATTTAACTTGAAAATCAATTTTCATGGTGTCTCATTTTTTGTTGCTGTTTAAAATAAACTATAAAGGAATGCGCAGGCTTATATGTCACCTCAGAGGATAGCTGCAAAGATTTGTATGGAGTCTCAGGACACTAAGCCTATTGAATTCATTCCAAAATGGCTAAGTAGCTTGTTGTGTAGCCAGTAGCAATAGATATTTTGATAACTATTTGACTTTTTTTTTTCTTCTTTTTTTTTTTTTTTTTTTTAAACCTGAGTAATCTTGGAAATAGCCACGAGATGGCACTGGTTTTGCATAGCTGGAAAGTCAGCAAGATTTTTCCAGAGGAAAATCGAAATGATTGAGTCTATTAAATTCTACTTTATATCAGTAGGTGGCAGATTTGGGCTATTTATGGAAAAAAAGAAAGGCTTTAATGTTCTTTGTTGCTTCTTGCAAAACTATTTTATTTTATTTTCTTAATCCCTCTGTATGTAAAATATAATACAAAAATAAAAGTTATTAGTTGAATTAAAAAAGTCTTTTATTTAAAATCGTTGTTTCATCTTTTCAAACTACAAGGAGGAATATAGTAGAAGGCAAAAACCTATTAAAGCCATTAAGAGAAAGGGAATCAAAACATACATGAGTTGGAACACAGTTCTAAAACCAATTTTCAGTCAGAGTTTCAATGGTAATGTAAGAATACTTATAAAAACAAAGAGGAATGTTGCTTGATTAAAAATATATGTGATAGGGATACTTTTAACTTTTGTGATTCTTTCTGCCTAAGATTGCAAACCCATCATTTTATTTTTTTGTCTCTGTGAGCCCTTTTAAGTACATTTACAGAGGTGGGTAAAAAGGAGTGCAAAGATAATGATCATCTTGTAACATTGATTTCATTTTTGGATGCTTGTGCTCTCTGTAGTGCAAGAAATCAGGAAAGTAGGATTGGCTCCTCTGAAATCAATAGAAACTGTTTTTCATGTAGCAACAGTTTTCAGCTCAGCTATCTTGGAGATCCTAACAATCATACCCAAGACTTGTTTGTCAGGAAGGAGTATGTCTACAAGGTGCAGGTATAGTTCCAGCTAGAGAGACATGGGCTAGTGCAAAGCAACAGCAGAGTGGCCCGTTGTTCATGTGATGCATTGTCTGGGTAAATTAGCTTTTAAAGGGTTGGGTGGTGATGTTGCTCTCAAGACCTGACCTATTATCTCTGCAGACATTGCACTGTGAACAACCCAACAGGGATAATCTGAGGTCAGGAATCAGCATTCTTCTCCCCTCTGATAACACTACTAAGGCTTCAGGTGCCTCCATCTATTTGAAACCTAGAACTTGGTATTTTAATCTCAATGTTTCTACCTTTCTCTCCTAAAGCAGTATACAGGTGTCACTCTAGTTTTTTATTTATTTGTGTTTTAAAAATCCAGATACACAGTTGAAAACGTCATCTTCTTATGTAAGAGTGCAGTGTAGTCACTCAAGAAGCAACAGCCCACGCTCAGCTCCCACCTTTCCCTGGGGATATTGCAATCCATGTCTCACTGCTCCTCAGAGGTACTGTAAATGCCTGACTGCGGGGTGCTTAGTGTGGGCTCTCTCTTTTTCACTTGTTCTGTTGATGGTGCATAGAAAAGACATCACTGGGGGCAGAGCAGAAACAGGAGGGCATTGTTCCCCCGGGGGATGTGAGTTCTGGTGCTCTTCTAAGTGGGTGCATGCCATGCTTCTCACTCTTCTTTCTGCTTGCAGCTTCTATGAAGTTAACTATTTCTTATACAGTGGAAAATCTTCAGTGAGAGGCTGAGGACTATAAGCAGCCAACAGCTTGAGTATAAAAGCCTATTTTTTCACAGCCTCCTTTGGGAGGCTGCTGCAGTCTTGAATCCTCTTAGGCAATGGTGGAGACTGAATACAGGTCCCCTCTGTGATCTAGGTTTGCTATAAATACTGTGAAAAGCCAAGGACAGAAACCTTCTGACTGCCTTTTCAAAGCAAGCTGTGAAAACCACAGTGTTTGATAAAGGCCTTGATTGTGTAGGTGTGTTAGATGAAAAACATGAAACTGAAGGGGAGTTAGAGTGGGTTTCTGATTGCTAATTTGGCTTGGGCGTGAGATGGAGCTCATTGATGCTGTCAGAAAGTTTATCTGTGCACACCCTGAAAATCTTCAGGCGTTGACGAAGGTTTGATGTAAAAAAGCATACAGGTACTTTTAGGGTAAGTAGGATCTGAGCAAAGGATTTGTCTTTGCACCCTACGGCTCATATTCTGCTTCTTGCAGGCACATGACATCTCTCGTTTGAGTTGGCCCTAATTGGTTAGCCTAAGAAACAGATTCATGTACTTAAACAGAACAGAGCAGACACAATTCTTTCCCTCTTATACCTCTGGAAGCTCATGAAGCTACAGGAAACTCCAGTGGGGCTTTAGTCGCATGGTCTGGCAGAAGGCGAGCAGAGATTAGACTAGTGTATTACACCTACAGCAGACAGATTGTCTAAGGGACATATATGTAGGATGGACTGGGGAAACCTGGATGAGAAACACACAGTGCACAACAACTCCAGGCACATTACACTGATGCCTGCTGCTTGGGCGGGATAAACGCAATTAGTTATACCTGCTGTGCTAATCCGGCAAATCCCATCCCAGCCAATTCACTGAAATTGCATTCTCCAGCTCTCCCTTTACTTGCCACATAGATGTTTCTGTGCCTAATTCTGGGAGCTTAACCAAGGTGTCTCTCTGTACACAGATGCTGGAGGGGATCATGGCAGGAGTCATGCCCTTACATGTTGTGCTTTTAAAAACTTCTAGCAAATGCTGTCCCTGTCTTGCTCCTGCAATTCTTGTCAAAGCCAGTTCAGTATCCTTGATTAAATAAAAGTAGGAGATTAGCCAGCATCTTACTCAGATTTAGAATAGGGCTCATTTTGTTCTGCTTTACCTCTGTAAAAGGTTCATGCATGATCAAGATATTAATCTGAGCATTCTCTCTCTAAAGTAGAGACATTGTCACCTCCAAAGTGATTGTGCCTATCCATTCCCTCATTTCAGATCCTTTTTTATGACAAGATGAATTGCCCATTCTTCCCCTTGACTTTGGAGGGGGCTCAGAGAGAGAGAGGGCTGAGACTGGAAGTCTAACTTTGAGGGTGTCACTGCTAGTTCAGGTGAATCTCACACTGTGTCTGTGAAGGAATATGAAAAAACATCCCCTAACTGATAGCTCCACTCCAGGGTTATTAGCACTTCTCTGATGCTACTCCCTGCTTCTTAAATCTCTGTAACAGCAAATCCTTCTGGAATTTTGTGGGTAGGTTATAAAATAATTCAGACTGAGGGGGACCTCAGAAGAGCTCTAATCCAGCATACTGCTCAAAGCAGGGACAGCTGTGGGGTCAGACTAGGTTGCACAGGGCTTTATCCAGCTGGGTCTTGAAACTCTGCAGTGAGCGACCTGTTCTGCTTCTTAACTTGTCTGAGAGTGAAAAATACTTTCCTCATACTTGCTCAGAAATTCTTTCTCACCTACCATGCACTGCTATGGACAGTTTGTCTCCATCTTCTTAATGACTTGCTGAAAGGTCCTTCTTATGCTGCCTTTTCTCAAGGCTGAACAGGCCCAACTCCCTTGGCTTCCCATAGCACAAATGCACCAGCCTCAACCATTGTGACAGCCTTTGCTGAAGTTGCTGCACCAGAGTGAGAGCTGACTAGCTGTTCACAAGTCCAGCATGCAAAATATCCCTCATACCCTCCAAGAGCAGCTGCCTCAAGTCCAGACTCAGAGTAACCCCATCCTGGCTTCTGTAAGGACCACAGATCTCCCTCTTGGTGTCCTGGAGGAGTCATGCAAGAACAGATTATTAGGAAAAGTATCTCCATGTCTACAAGACTTCTGTTTTTCCTCCCCAAAATTCCAGGCATGGAAAACAAAGCCAGATGCTCTGCCTGTGCCAAGTGCCCAAGTTATAAGGAAACACAACTTTGGCCTTGAGTAAGACAAGTATTTTTTTATCTGGACTCTAGAACAGTTAAAAAAATTAAAAAGAAGGTAGAAATCTACCTTGTGAGCTTTTCAAGAGATATCAATGCCTGATCTGTGTCCACTATAACTCAGCTGACTCAATTCTTCACCAAACTCTACATGCATATACAAGCTCCCATATTCTTTTGTTGGCTCTCGATAGCCTCACATACTCAGAAATTATTATTTCTAGCAGGGTTCAACATGCATGACATTTTTCCTGTGTATCTGCAAGGCTGATGTCTTTTCCAGCAACTGGTCTCATTATAGTGAAAGAGAGCATTTTTTCTCTTCTTTTGTATTCAGTACAAAGCAGTGTGGTTCTGACATGACTGTATTTAAAATGAAGCAAGCGCTAGCATCTGCATTTATGAAAGGAGCTGCAGTTTGTTCTTGCCACTAGATCTATACACAGCCCAAAGAGCTGACTGTAGCCAGACTGCAAACGAAATGCCTGCACTGGTATTTTTTCAGTTTAGAGGTTACCTTGATCTTTTTGGGGGTGGTAAAGACAATTCAAGTGTCACACCTGTGTCTGCAGTCTCTCTGGACAGAGAAAGTCACAGTCTCACTGTCCTCCTTTCTGTTCTGCTTTAGACTGTCCAATCTCCCTTTGGTAACAGAATTGCACAGTGACTCTAAGCTATATGAGAAGTATTAGTCTGCTGTGAATGCTGCTGTGTTAGTACCATCCTAGTCAGGGCAAAGATGTAACAAGAAATCCTGCTCCCCTGCTTGTCTCCACAAGCCCTTCATCAGAAGAAGAAAAATTCTTCTTCCCCTCTCTTTCATTTGCTGTTAAAGCAGTCCCAGCCTAGGATGTTAACAAGGAGTGGATTTCATCTCAGTTTACTTCTTTGACAAAAGTGGGATTCCACTACTGCCTTGGCATTAATCACTTTTTAAAATGTAAATTTCTCAGCTGCAAGGAATCACATTAAAAAAAAAGTATTCAGAAAGCAACTGTCTAAATCAAAGACTAATTGGCTGCCAAATTATGGGTTTATGCAACTCCCTCGTCGCAGCTTGTTTTCCTTTTTTACCAGGGGTAAGTAAAAAAGCATCAGAAAACCCACAAAAATATTTTTGTTTTCCTTTCATAATAAAACATGTGATGTCAACCCATTTACTTTGAAAACTTTTGCTGCCTACAGTGAAAAACCTGTCCACCCAAGATTGCCGGTCCAGCATGAAGTTGCTTCAATCACTCTTGTGATTGAATTTTGAGTAAGAGGAAACTGAGGCAACTGAGCCTTTCCACAGATGGTTCAAAAAAGCAGCACTGATCATCTTCCTGTAACTAGGTGGCAAGGGGAATGAAGATTCACAATCTTCTTGTACTTGGGATTTTTTGGTGAATACCCTCTGGAAGTGGTGCCATCTGGAGACTGAATATGCGATTGAAAACTCTCAAAATCAAAGTGCAGCAGTTTGTTAACTTTATTGCTCAGGTCTCCATGGTGGCCTCAATCTCATACCCAGGGAACCTAATGGGAAGAAGAAATTGCTTCCTTGACAGATGTTCACAGTCACACAGGTGAAATGCTCTGAACTAAGACCCACGAGGCACTGGGGTTAATGTTAGACCTGAGGTACATTATTCTGGGTCAGTGTCTTTGTGGCTGAACCAGCCCTGGTGTGGAATTTGGAGACAATCTCCCCAGGATGTAGCAGGAGTCAGATCACATTTTCCTCTCTTCTTGCTTTCACTCTGTGACAGTTCCTCATCCTGTCTCAAGCCTTGTTCTTGCCAGCCTCTCAAAAACATCATATGCAGCAGACTACCTGGATGCACTGATCATCTCTAAATGACCTTGCAATGATTATATTCTTCTCTGACTCTGTGTTGGGAGTTTTATCTTAATCCTTTGTTGCAAACTCAGTGTGTGAATTCACACTTGCAAGGAAGAACAAGGATTTCAGGTAAATTAGAGAGGAGTAATAGGAGTTTCTAGTAAGGCATTTGCCTTTTTTTTTTCTTCAACTTTAATGCTTACCTCTTCCTCTAAGTTTTTCTAGTGATTTGTGTTTAACAGGGTAACAAATCCATGACCACTGGGGAGCAGTACACCTGACAATGTGCTACGAACCAATTACTCAGGAATTCCCATAAACAGTGGGATAAGAAATCTGATTTTCCTGCTTCAGCTGCACAGTACCTGTGGGGCTGGGGGAGGGGAGGAAGGGCAGAGAACAAACTGTCCCTATTTTAACAATACATGACCTTTGTGAAGCATTGAGGATTTTATCGAGTTAAAGGCTTGTGATGTGTATGCACATACACTAACCAGAGTGGGAACTTACTTTCACCTTTGATATATGCTCTCTGATAAGTCATGACTTAGAAAGAGAAGGGTACAAATACCCCTCCAAGAGCTTTTCCAGCCTTACTGCATCTTTACTATGTCAAAAGTAAACTGCAAAATGAAAAGATGAAGAACGAGCCTACCATTTTGTGTTCTCACCTCTTAAAATAAAAGAGTAGTTTTAAAATGCATAAAAATGTTCTGCCGTGATGAATTACACATTTATAACCCTATTTAGTGAAGTATTTTACCTATGTAATTTTAAAACTGTCATTTTGACAAAAAATATAGATGAGAGAGTTGGCCTTTCACATTTAATGTTTTCGTTCTTATTTGCAATTCACCAGGTTCAGCTTTGATTAAAGAAGTGGTATAAATGGAATGCCTAATGGTCAGGACTTGAAGAACATATTACTCTGACACAGCAGGATAAGACTTTTTTCTTTGTATAAGCAGATTTGGTTTCTTCACCTGAGAAACTTCTTGGGCATGGCCCTACAGGCTTTATACATCTGAAATGCATCTTGCCTGACTCCAAGTTTGCATAGGAAAAGACATTTGGCTTTAAAGAGCAAGAGACAGAAGTCAGTGGATGGACATATTTATAAACCCACACTTTCTTTTTGACAGACTTTCTTTGAATGAATTATCCTGCACAGTCTGAGTTTTAGCCTGAGATGAGGTGTGGCTGCTGCAAAAGATATTAGGGCCAATGCTAACTGGTGATTAGAAAAGGTTCTGCTCTGGACATGGCATCTCCTGTTAATAGGGAATTTTCTCCACCGCACCTGCTGTGGGTGCTTGACATAAGGTGACCTGAATTTAGCTCAGAGGAAATATTTCCCATTCTACTGCTTGGCAGAGAGACATTTTTGTCTTCAACTAATTTTCCCTGGGAGATACAATTCTTACAGGTTAAGTTAAAATTTGTGAAAAAACCTCAAACCCTAAAACTAACCTTTGAGCCAGGCTTCGTTCCAAAATGTCTACTTAAATACATTAATATCTGCTGTTTTGGTGAACATCATGAATAGAAATTTTCTCCTCTGTTACTTACTGTGATTTTTATGCATTTCATTCCAGCTTCACACTCAGGATATTTTTCTGGTTTCCTAATGGAATCACTCTGTATCAGTATTTCATAGCCGAGGACAGTAAATCCACAGGATCCTTCTGGAAGGATCTTAAGTATATAAATGAATTAGTAACTATTAAGGCAAGTACCTCAGGAGCGAAGCAGACAGACATTTAATGGCAAATAACAATGTCACTTAACTATCTGCAGATCCATTATTACCTTGGCAAACTACTGATTTTACTCCAGATTTGTACTTTCTATTAATTTCTGTTTCATTAAGCGGGCCTTCGCCTCTCAAGGGTCAGTGACAACACAGTTTGCTTCAGGATCCAAGCTTACCAGCTTTATACAAATAAGTTACTACAGAAGAAGACAGATGTGAGAAACAAAGGAGATAACAGAATTCAATTACACTATTTGGAGATGGTCCTGACAGAAGGCGTGAAGCATCTACATATCTAGGAAGGCCAATTTTAGGAATGAGGGTAGTGGCACACTGAAGCATTTATTCTTCTTTATTAATTTCCTTCTTTGGATGTTGGTTTGCAGCAGACCACTCAGTAGCATCTTTGATCTCACAAAATATCTGACACCTACTTCCAGCCTCTCTTCCAGGGAATATAGTTTATGCAAAGCTGAGGAGTACCAAGAAGAGATATTGAGCCTCTAACTTTAAATAATTTATTCTGAACTGTTTAGGATACCTTTCTTTAGAGATAAATCTGGGGGTTTGAGTCCATTTTAAGAAGAATCCACATTTTCTGTATTTGGGTTGGTGACAACTGAAGGAGAGATGAGGTATTTTTTTAATGACAGTCTAACTTTGAGAAATCCTTCCCAGCTGAAACTATTTGTCAAATTAATGTGGAATTCATAAATTGTTTTGGAATGGATGAAATTGCTTTTTGGGGATATGAATAGTTCATTCACAGGAAGAAAAATGTACCCAGCTCCAGTAGATTATATTAACAGAGATGCACCCAAACGTTGGTAGAAATTACTTCCGAGCTGAGTACGGGTGACAAATCCCACACTTAACCTTAAACATACACTTAAATGTTTCCTGAATGCAAAGTATACTCTTGTTACTGGAAGTGGTGGGCCAAATTCTGCCCTGCTTTATGTGCTCATGTACATCTGGACAGACGAATGCCAAAAAAATGCAATATGCAACATGTTTGCAGAAGTGTTTGCCACATACCCACTTTTTTTTTTTTCCAGAAGTGTTTGTACATATGCAAGTTTCTTTGACAGCAGAGAATTGGGTCCAGTTTTCCAAAAGACCACATTTTACATTACTCTCTCTCGTTCCTTTTGCCTGCAGAGATTGTTAAACAGAAAGTCTTCAGTGAGGCAAATGAAATATTTTGCTAACTGTCCCTTTTCACATCAGGGCAGTGAAGGTATTTAAGTCAAATATGACTCTTCCAGGCTGAGTGTGACACATTTGCTGTACCTTTTCTTCCTTCATTGCCACTTATCCCACTTAACGGTGGCCTGATTAGCTGGCTAAGTGGAAATGCTGAGCTGTAGCTGAAATTCTCTCCTTCCCTATCAGTTTTTGAAAGGCCAAAATGATAAATGGGATTCAGACCTCAGAGCCTCACTTGCATCACAAAATGTCAAACCAACCACTTTGTCTGAGTTCAGTGTTTCTAAAAATCTACTCCCTGCCTGCTGTGCCTATCTTCCTATGCAGCTGCGTATGTGTGTGTGACTGCACATGTGTGCATTTTTAAGGGCCAACCTCTGGTTGTTTTGAGTTGTAAGCACAGGGAATGTGGTAGATTTAAATATATACCTTTAACCTCTCTGAATGCTCTATATCCAGAAAAAAAAAAATTCCAATGGATGCATGAAAGAAAATTATTTTAAATCTCCAGAATTAACTATACAAGAGATACGCAGAAGGATTGCAGCTTCACTTGAACTTGCTGTTGACTGTAACCAAAAAGCCACTTCCATATCAAAAAACCCCACTGGACCCATTTCCACAACAAACTGTCAACCTATAATAAAAGATGAAAAGATAGTAAATGGTATAGTGTATCTCTGGGGAAACCAAGAGGGATCATGGTCAACCACCTCAAAGCCCTTTTTGATCCCAAAAAGCAAACCTTTTATCACCATAATGAAAAAGACATAGGGCCTTAAATAGCTCCCAATGATCAGATTTGGTTGAAAGTACCTACTTGTCAGCTGAATCTGCTATTCTTTTCAGCCAGAATACAAGATACAGTTGCACGGCAACTAAGAGAAATTAGTATTACAAGAAGCACTAGTGTGTCCTGCCCTCTGTCTGTAGCTACAAAATCTACTGTCCTGGACATTACAATGCCATTGTATCTTGCAATTACAATTTTATCACCTTGTGTGTTGTGCACCTATGACTTTTCAGGATTCTAATTGTACAAAGCTCATTCTGGTGAAAGGATCATGAGCATTTTCAGGCAGTTTATAATGAGGATGTCATTGCTTTTCATAGTGTTAACAAGATTACCATCATGTGTTCATGAATACTTAAGCACATTCAATAAAAAGGATGGGATGTGAAGACGATGAGCTATTGCAGCTCTAAGATTGTTAATCAAGGTTGTAAATTATCCATATCCTTCAAATTCATGATAGGGCAGAAACATCAGAGCACTGTTTCTCTAACGGTCTCCGGTCAGAAATGAACTTTTTTTTTTTTTTTTCTCTCACAGGAGTATCACTGTATTCTGCAAGATTTCAGGGTAGAAAATTAGCTCAGAGTCCCAAAATACAAGTGCTCATGAGCTCTTTAATGCATTTACTTGCATCTATCAGCTGATTACTCAGTGATCAGAACTAGAAGGAACAGTTTATTCAGTGTATTGAATCTGGGGGAGGGTGTGGTACAGGTTTGATGCTTTAAAATGTAGGCCATCAAGTGTACAGCTTTGTTTCCAGACAGCTCCAGTTATTTCCTTACTGATTTTTGTATTGAATCTTCTTCTATCATTTTATTAATTCTTGTTAGTTCTCTGGAGTCTGCTCATTCATGGCCTTTCGCTTGCCTGGAATGCTCCCACTGCTGCACTACTTTAGAAACAAAAGACCCTGCTCTCAGAGTCACAGATGGGTACTTGAGTACATCAACAGGTACAAAAGAGGGTCAGGGACTGACTTCTAGCACAGAAGAGCCACTTCCTGTCAGCACTACTTCGGACTAATACTTTTAGTACAAAAAATTCTTCTTGGAGTTAGTTGTGGTGCAGCATCAAGGAGTGACTAACAGCTAAGCAGTGTGGACAAGTAGGTGGACACTTAAGCTCAGTCTTCTTTTCCTCAGCAGAGTGGACAAAGCCCTGCTTGGGTCTCTACTTTGGGTCAACTTTGAATGACTACTAAGTTACCAAAATGTTTACTTGTTCCTTAACTTTTCTGTTAATTAAACTCACTTCAAAAGATTTTCTGCCACCCTTAAAACTAAAATGCACTACTGTGTAATGAATGACTACTGCTGTGATGTTGTGATAATTCCAAGATGCCCATTTTTTAACTAGGGTGCTGGGATCTTGTTACCACCCAAATGCCTGCTTCAGTGTTTAGAATACACACAAAGACTCCTCAGTTTTGGGCTCTGGTGAAAAATCCAACATTTTATTTAATATGGCACAGTAGAGGCAGTCAATACAATGAGTTCCTATCTGTTGCAAGTCTCTAGCCTCTATAGTAGAGTTTCACTCTCCTATTTCACTCTATTTAGATATTTTAGCAATATGGTGGGTTGCTGTGAGCAAGGTGAAAGGCAAATGGTTCCAGCCCTTTTCAGCCTGCTGTGCCACTTGGTGGTTAGGATACTCTTGTAGAAGGAAGAGAAGACTCAGAATATTCTCTGGCAGAGCAAAGAATGAAAACTAGGCTCCTATGAGATTGCTAAAATGACCACATTATTGAATAAAAGATTGCCACAGAACTGGAGATGTTTGTTCAGTGCTGTCAGAGAGTATCAGGCATGTTCTGTCTAAATATACTTAATTTGCTATTGAGCAAGGTGTTGGAAGGCACATTGACCTTGTTGTGCCCTGATGTACTGTGTTGAATTTAAACCTATGCAAGACTCAATTAATATAAGCTTATTTGTAACCATCTGAGAGATGAGTCTTTTATATGACACTGCTTGATGTGGGAGAATATCATCTCTGAACCACTTACTCTCTCAGTGAGGCTAGTGTCAATGTAAAGTGTCCAAATGAGGGAAACGTGTCTCCCAAGCTTCTGAATTTGATCCCTAATCTGATGCCTGCAATGTTTTGACTGACACTAAAAACATTAGAGTCCAGCAAGCTCCCAATTAGACTAGTTACCACTAAGTTGTGTTACCACTAAGTAGGTGTTGGTCTAAAGGAAACAACTTGCTGCACTTGGTGGTACTAGAGAAGCTGAATTCTCCTTGTTTACCTTTCAAGAGTAGAGTGGAACAACAGAAGAGGCAATCTTTGTAATTAATGTGATCAAATTATGCAATGTAAACTTTTAACAAATTAAACTAGACTCTGTTACAAACAGGCTTTGTACATAATTTCTCCCAAAGTTGTCATGAAAATATACTTTTAATCAGAAAGCTAAACAACAAAATTCTTTCATGTTGTTATTGCTCTGTGCCTTTTTAATCTTTTTTTATCCTCCTTTTTTTTTTTTTTTTGCACTATGCTGAGTCTCTAGTAACATAATTGAACTGAACAGATATTTTTCATTAAACACTATGCATCTTTTCTGGGTCCCTCCTCAGATGCCTTTGAAATTCCCAGAAGTGGCAATCCCATTTGCTTCATATTCAAAGCTTCATTCCTGAGAGGACAGTAAAAATACGTATGATTGCTTTAAACCTTGGTTGAGGTAAATGCAATGTTCAATAACTTCATCAAATAAAGCTTGAATTTTATGGTGCAAATGCCAGTCTTCATGGTTCAGTGAACTTTTTCGAATAGTACACAGCCTGCCTATATCAAATTTGTAGAAAGGGATTGATTTTGTTGTTGTTGTTGCAATAAGGCCATTTCAGCCTCATTGCATGCTTTCCTAAAATAATAATGCTATATTAAAAGATAAATGATAAACAGATTACTTTTTTTAAGGATTATTCAGAATGTTAACAATAAATACAACAGACTTTCTGCTGTAAACTTAAATGGCAAATCTCAACCTGATTATTAAAGTTCTGTTTTCCACAGTCATGTAGGATTATAAGGAAAAAGGTTTTTGTCTGCTAGACAGAAACATTAGGCTTTCAACTATAACCGTAGACTGTTGTGATTATTTTCTTCCCCATCTATTTCCTTAGTTTTGTGGTGGTATTGATAAGATAACTATAAGAGCAAAATGCTTCCTGTGCATAGCTAATGTTACCAACTCTGATAGCGGGAGAATACGCGATGAAAGCAGACACATTTAGAACATCATCCATTTCCAGACTGATAGTCAGTGACAGGACAAGTGGTAGCTGTTTAATGAATTATTTTGAAACCTGGCTAGTGTGATGAACTCCCTTTGGATTTTTCTATCCGTATTTTCTGAGGCCATTTGTATGTATGTTTTTTTTCCTGTATTTGTTTGCTTTTATCTGTAGTCGGATGATGAAAGCATTGCCTTTAGCATATATAGGCAGCAGCATGTTTAAAAGCATCTAAAATGGAAATATACCTAAAATTTGGGTTAGGAGGTATGTAGTAGCAGCTCCTTATCTGGTATCAATGAACATAACTCCACAAAAGTCACCAGCATAGTGCTAATGTGTCCAAGCTGAGCCTTATTTGTCCTTAGTTCCCTATCAAAGCAATACATGATCAAAGCTTTCTTTGTTCCTTGTTCCATATAATTTGCAATCTAACGTTCAGTTCTAATTGGTTTATCCTAATTCTCATTTTGTCAGTGTCTTTTTGTGGCATTGGAAATATTAAATGACACGCATTTTGAGTTTTCCCAGGTACAATCTATGCAAATAATAGATCTCACTGAGGCCTAGAACCTAAATCACCTAGTGAAGATAACAGCAGTATTATTTGAACTTCTCTGTATTGTTTGAAAGACAGTAACATGGTGTCAGGTAGTGTTTGGTGTGCAGTTGTCCAAGCAGTACAGAGAAAATGAAAGCTTATTTGCATTAGCACAGACAGGGCCAAAACCAGATAAACCAAGTAGCAATGTAAGCCAAATGTAAAGAATTACATGATGATGGTACTTCCGTTATTATATATTTGGATAGAATGAAAAAAAAAAAAACACCTGGAATTTGCGAAAGTCTATACACAGGAGTTCTTATGACCTTTTCTTTGGAGGGACTAACTTTGGACTAAAACTAACAGATACAGTGAGGAATGGGTACGTACGTTGCAGTAAGTGCCTCCTTATTCTTTCCCCTCTTTTTCCTTAATTTTCCTTGAAGCCTTCAAAACACATGGCATTATTAAGCAAACCATCTGAAATAATTACCTGTAATGATTATCAGCTGTCTCGTGTTTTTCTTGCTCTCTGTGGGACTTTGAATGCAGCTGCCATCTGCAGTGTAGTCTTTGGGTCAGTGATTCCTTTTTCTGTTTCTCCTCAAGCCCTGTATTAGTGTGGTCTCAGTTCTCATGAATTTTCACTTTGATGATACAAGGAATTAGTAAAGCAGAGTCAGATGAGAAAGTGGAATTGAGCAACAACTGCTAGAGAAATCCAGGTTGCTGAACTCATGCTTCAAGATGGGGATAAATTTTTAAACTTAAGTGATATGAGAACCTGATGCCCTTAGACTACTTTGAAAAATCTGGTTGTAGGGTATGCTTAGCATAGTGAGAATGCGATTTGTTCTGTTAAGGTGTCCATGAAGTTCTCATAATGTTGTTATCCTAATTCTGACAGGAAATTGGTGTTGACCTACTCAGAAAGCAACCTGACTTGAAATCAAGTCAGTTGTAGATACAAGATGTCAAGAAATAGGTAGAGAAATATTAGGGAGTTAGAGAAAGCACTTCATTAAAAACACAGTATTCAGGCAAGGTCAGAAATAAATGATAGATTCAGCCTGCCTCTAGGTTTGCTGGGAACAAGGGCCTATGTGCTGAAATCTCTTGGGTACGGTTTTCATCAACTATAAAATAAAATGTACAACCAAGTACTTATGTGGATAGATTTTTTTGGCTGAACATGAAGGATAAGGAAAAAAGAAAAAGTGGAAAAACTTAAAAAAAAAAATAGAGACTAGAATAGGGCAAGAAAGGCTGGTAAATATTGGTTAAACCAGTATGAGATCGAACTTCAGTCTGTGGTGGAAGGTTGACGAAGTTAAGCTGGCATTGCACATCAGCATCTAACATATTGTTCTGTGCATCAACATTTTGATTTCGTATTCATTTGATAAATAATGCAGTGAGAACGGGAAAAGGTACATATGAACCTTCTCTGACATTGCTTGTAACAGTGGAAAGGAATAGACACATAGTGCTTGGAATGGCAGTTGCCACACATACTAACGATTACACAGAAAAAAACTCTCAGACAGCAAAATGCAAAATGATCCTCTTACAGGTTACCCTGCTGCTGTGCTCGAAAGAATTAAATAAACTTGCATTCCATTTGCACATACTGCAAGGCGGGAACTGTATCTCTAGGCTGTTTATTTTGTGTGGATCAGAATCGGGCATTTTCAAACCTAACACAAATGAAGAATGACCCTCAAACTGAGACAGAATTTTGGTTCTTTATGTGTATACACATGTATACATATAGACATGTTTATATATAGAGACACACATATACTGCAAATAGCAGCTCAATCTCTGTAGCTCTTCCAGGTTCCTGGGGGAAATCTCACTGGGGATATGCAGTCTCATCTACCTGAACAAATTGAGAGCACCTTCCTGACACCAAGTGACACACTCCTCTTTCCCGATGCCTTTACTCTCTTTTGAGTGTGCTTTATAGCTTGTTCTCTGAGTGAGAGTAGCCAGTATTGTAAGAGAGCAAAGAATTACATGTACAATCAGTATAGTGATGAAGCCATCTTTAAAGTGTGGAAAAAAATTCACACGTAGGAATAAAAATGTTAGGTTTGGTTTAATCAAAAGCAGATTTACCATGTTGTTCTCATATTATACGTTGATAACAAGAGTTAGAAATAGTTAATGCTGTTTCCTCTTCTGTGAAGTAATGAAACCGATTTTTACTTTTGGCTTTTATTATGGCTGGCAAACTGACTCAATGAGAAATTACGTATAGTATATGTAATTCTATTATTTATTGCTTTATTCACTATTCATTTTACAATTTGGCTTTAGATAGCTATCATTTTAAATTATTCGGTTCAGTGCTGCAATTAGACATTTGAGAGTCAGTTGTAAGCAATGCTTTCTTCTGGCACATGGCACACTTGAAGAATAATTCCATTCTCCCCATCGAAAGAAAAAGCTGCTGAGAATTGTGCATTCAATTTTCTCCTGCTCCAGATTGGCTATTTGAGTTACTGCAGATCCTGAACTTACGCAGTCTCAGCTGCATACTTACCTGCAATAAAACTGTTAAAAGTAAGAAGATTCTGAAATGTCTCCTGATCAACAGGCTCAATGCTTGTAGACTGCATTACTGCTGTTGTGAGTACTATATGGGAATAAGCAAGCCTAGTAGCCTTGATGCCCCAGAAGTATGAAGAAAATTTAAAAACACCCCAGCTTAGTTAATTGGGTTTTTTTGTGCTGGAATGGGATCTTGGACAGCAAGCTGCATTTTTCCTGTGTATTGGCTCTGTGAGGTAGCCCTGCCATGGAACAAAGAGTAAGATCTACTGGATAACTAAAGATTCAGGTTGTTTAAAGGTTTTTACATAAGACAGAATGACTATAAAACAAAAAGCATTACTCAGATGATATTACCTGACTGCCTGTTTCCATTTTTGCTACAGTCTCTGTCCCAATTCTGAACAACAATAGAAAAGTTGTCAGATTCTGTTTTGTTACAATTTTTTCCCTCGATAATGAAATATCAACGTTTCCATGGTTTGTACACTACATGAAATAAAATATTTTGCTGGAATCCTTTGACCTTTTCAAAAACATGTGTTTTGATTGTCCAGCAATTCTGTTATTTCCCTGCAGGTTAGAGAGGAAAACTGTGTTTTGTGGAGGAGGAGAAATTACGGTGGCATTGCTCTGGACTCTGTGGCAATTTGGAAGTAGATTGGATAGTCTTATGGATATAGGAATGATGGTGATTTGTAATGATTAATCCTGCAGAATGCAGTACCCTGGACAGGGATTTTTTTTTTTTTTTTGTTTCCAGAGTGTCATTGTGATAGGGTCTGTTCTGATGAAAACAAAAAAAACCTCTTCAGAAAATATCCTATTACCCCAAAATGAAACTCAAGCCAAGCCTCCAGGAATAATACACAATTCTGTCTTGCACTGAAGCCATCTTCTTTTTTTCCCCAAAGACTGATAAATACCACTTTTCTCTCCAGAACAGAGGCTCTGGGCTGACAAAAACTCCCTGCATACCATTTTATGAAAAATGTCAGGGTTTTGAAAACTGTTTTCTTTTTGTTTCTAAGTGAAAACTAGACTTTTTGAAATATTTTATAAGAGAAAAAGACTGATCCCTTATCCTCCATAGTGATACGAAATAAGTAGGTAAGAGACATATATACAAGACAGATAGAAGCAGAAGTAAACCTGAGCCACATTTTTAATTAGACCAACTGGGTGTACTGAACAGGAGTTTAGTCTTCAGGTAGGGTATCACTTGGCCAGGACTCCCTTTGGAAGTTAGAAGATGGTTTTGACAGGTTGATACAATAACCAGAAAGGTAAAAGAGCCTTAAAAAATTTCTGCCCAGTCTTACCCTCAGCTGAAGTGGGTCTTAGAGTAACAGCCCCGTTAGGATGAAGCACTGCTCTCTTTCTTTGCCCAAGGCCCTGTAGCTGCTGCTCTGCTCTGCAGCAAAGTCCCTCATCATGACAGACAATCTAATATTTCCATCTTACTTTGCAGCTACTTGGTTTCACCTGTTTCAGTCCAGCCTAACGGCACAACATAATTAGTCTTTCCTATCAGGTATTACAGGCCCCTCATCCTGCTGACTGGGTCGTTTCATTGGTTGCCCCTGCAGCTTTTGCCTTTCCATCCTTCCTCACTCCAGTTTGCTTTATGTCCTTTTCTAATTTGAAGTGCTCTCTTTTTGTGTGTCCAGTATACCTTTTAAAATTTATCCATAAAAGTAGTTTAGTTTCCTTTTCAGGTTTGTGTCTACCAGGTTCTGGAGTTTCATGCTGCATAAAATCCTGCTGCAAGTCTATTGACAACCTTCCTTTTGTGTGGGGGTCTTTGACGACAGTCCTGAGGGCTTTATTGGCCTTCAGATAGGGTGTGTGAATCAAACAACAGCAGAAATTATATAATCACTGTGTTCTGCAAGTACAAATAATGGGGCTGTGTTTCAAACGTCTGTAAATTACAGGAGATGGGAAAATACTTGTATGACCTTTATATGTCTCAGTTCCAGACGTAACACAGTTTTCAGACCTTTAATGTTAGCGATAGCAACCTGGACACAAGCTCCTGAGGATGAATTTCTTCTTAACTACAGTATGTGATTTAATCTGCTGTCACACAATTTTTGAATAATAATTTTCTTGCCTTGTTATTTTCACATTTGTCACTCCCTTAAACCTTTCTTATATTGTAAAGAAAATAACTTTGATTTAGGCAGTTATAGGGTAATTTAACATTTGTGCCTTCATTACTTGGGCATTTCAGCTGTATAATGTCTTGCATATCCACCTGATCCCTCCTTCCCATCCATCAGATCACAGTAAAGCTATCAGTATGAGTGAGAGTTTCACTTATTGTTCTAGTTATGGAAAGATAGAAGATTTTCAGAATAACATGCTGTCTTACAAAAAAATCCTTTTTGATGACGGTATTAGATAGATGAAAGTGACTGATCTTAGAGAATTCATAACAAAAAAATTTTCTTGGTTACATCAGATCTTTTGTTAGATTTGATAATATCATATTATTGCAGGGAGAAGAGATAATCTTTTCACAGAATCATAGAATCTTAAGGGTTGGAAGAGATCTTGAAAGATCATCTAGTCCAATTCCCCTGTCAGAGCAGGACCACCTGGAGTATGACACACAGGAACTTGTCTAGTTGGGTTTTCAGTGTTTCCAGAGAAGGAGACTCCGCAATCCATCTGGGCAGCCTGTTGCAGTGCTCCGTCATTCTCACAGTGAAGATTTCCTCTTAAGTTTCTTAGAAATCTCTTGTATTCCAGCTTGTACACATTGCCCCTTATCCTATCATCGGACATCATCGCTAAGAGCCTGGCTCCATCCTCTTGACACCCACTCTTTACGTATTTCTAAACATTAATGAGGCCACCCCTCAGTCTCCTTTTCTCTAAGTTAAAGAGCCCCAGCTCCCTCAGCCTTTCATCATATGGGAGATGCTCTACCTCGTTAATCATCTTTGTGGCCCTGCACTGAAATCTCTACAGCAGCTCCCTGTCCTTAAACTGAGGGACAGTTTCTTTCTAGAAGAAAGTGTATAAACTTCACTTCTAGACTCATTTAACTTTCTCCAAGGTACAATGTAGTACTCTGGATTAGACCTGCCAGGAGGCATTTATATGAATTATAATTTCGTAAACAAAATATTCAAGGTGCAGCTTGAACAGCAGAACTGGGTAGAACTGCATTGAGTCCTCACACAACAAGGTCATGCTTTCAAGTTAATAACTGCAAATTTTTTATCATATATTGTTATTACATGAACTGTTGTGAATATTTTCTTGTATAAAAATGCATTATTGAATGTAATGTTGTTGATCATGCAATGAACATTCTGGATTCTTATTCAGGGATCATTGAGTGTCTAAAACGAGAAGAATTGTTTCTCTCTCTCCCTCTGGGAAAAACAGAGAATGCAGATTTCTCTTGCTAAGTTGTGCTACATTGGAACCTAGTATTCACATGAAAAATATTCCTCTAAACTCTGCTATTACTGCTTGTCCTCTTTCTAACATTTGTGGAAGTGCTGTAAAAGGAAGAAATGCAATAGGTGTAGTCAATAAAAAAGAAATAAAGTCTGCCATGAGAAATTACACAGCAAGCCCATGCTTCCAGAGCTTCAGCTTAGATGCTGCTGCATGGGGAGGGCTAACAAACTCCATTGCTCTAGTAGCTTTCTAAAGCTCATCTTTATAAACCTGTACACTAGTTTTAAAGGAAACAGAATAAAGCTTTCCTTTTGTAACTTCACTGAAGTCTTTTGCAATTACCAGGTAGGTAATTGATCAAATATCTATATGAATTAGAAAGGGGAATAATGTTCTATACACCATTCTGTGAATTTTAAAGACTAATTGTTAATTTGGAATGGATTCATATGCAAGTTTTAGCCTTTATTCTATTATGGTCTTTCTGCAGACATAAGGGATTTTTTACAAGATCAGAATTTTTGAACCCATATCTTGGCACAAATAAGTCTTTTATTTATTGAATATTTCACAAATTAATTTCCTTCAATTTCCCAGACACTCATTTTGAGGTCTTTATACTCTTAGAACTCCTGTTAGAGATTTTCTCAGTGCCACAACTGACTGCTTCTTTAAGATTTTTCCCACAATGTGTTTAATTGTTAGAGACAAATTGCTACAAGACTTAAAATGGAGATGTAATTAAATGTCTGGTCCCCCACCCTCCCTTTTGCTTTTTATTTTTTAAACCTTATTTTCTGCAAGACACTTGGGCACTTCAGGTCTGATCACATGTAAGGGAGAGCTCAGGCTGGAGGGATGAGATAATAGAGAACAGCAACAACAGAAAATTCCCCTCCAGAACCTACTCTGTCTGTTCAATTTCTATTCTGTCCAGAGGAGCTATAAAACTGGAGAAAGGTGAGTAATAGATTTGGGAGTCATCAGAAATATAAATTATAGCTAGACATTTCCTATCAGCATCCCATGCAGTTAATGATAAACAGTCAATGAGATGTATGCACTTCAAGCATTTTTATAATGAATCTATTGCTTCTATGACAGCTTACTGTCAAACAGTATGCTTTGTAATTTATAACTTTTGATACCATTTTAATAGATGGTCTGGATATGCTAAAATCTATTCTTTTTCTTTTTAGGAGCATGCCACTTTCACCTAATGAAGCTAAGGAATGTACCTAATGAAGTCCAAATGTCTCTGTAGACAAATGCCTGTACACACTTAAGGAGGATTTTCTTCCTTCACTCTTTCTCTGTCTGTCCCTCCCTTTCTTTCTCTCTCTCTCTTTCCTTCTTTTTAAATGGCTGCCAATCAAAACAGAACAAACAATATTCTTGGAGACTAACAGTTCTGTGGCTCAGAGGAAATGAAAAAAAAACCCAAACAAATGGGATTATTTAAAATTGCATAAAAAAAGATCACTTTGGTACTTACTATCTGATTTATTATTGATCTTCCTAATAGTTCTTTGTGTGTTTACAATACTATGTGGTAGGTGTCTTCAAAAACATTGAAATAATGACTGCTCTGCAAGCCTGGCTCCTCTTTGCATCATTTCAGCATTGTTTGCCCAGGAATCAGTGATCAAACCATATTCAAGGGGCAGAAAAGTGCAATCTTGGGTCCTTGCTACCAGGAAAGCAAGTTTCACCTTTGAAATTATGCTCGAACATCAACCTTTTCACTCATCAGTCTTTGATTCTGATTTTTTGTAGAGGAAATATTTACATTAAAACTTTCCTGCCCTTTGCACCCTGACTAGCCCTAAGGAGGCCATGATTTCTGATGACAAGAAACTTATCAGATTTCATCAAGTTGAACACAAATTTATTTCCTCTACAAAGGTCTGTTTTTTCCCATGCTACTTCTCTACCAGTTTAACTCTACTGATTTTATTAGCTGCCAGGGTAGCTGAGCTGTTCATGAAACATTTTCCTTTCCCTGTGCTGCCTTCCAGGCAGTCACAGTCTCCTTGCCCTCAGACTTCTCCACAGTGATGGCTTTCAAAGGTGGGTCAGGCTCCTTCTCCTGGCTTTATTGCTGGCCTCTTTTTTCCTCACAAGATCTTTTTCCCTTTTTTTTTTTTTTTTTGTTACCATGGGAGGGATAAGGCCTCCCTTGTAGCAAGGAAGTTTTGGAAAAAGTAAATGACATATTCAAGTCACATCTGGAGGCGAGTTGCTTATTGCAAGATAAATAGAACTGAAGATCAAAATGTATGAAAATGGCAGACTAGGCCTTTTGTTTATCATTGATGTTATAATTTGAATATTAACCCTGTCATTTAGAACAACATTGCATGCTCACTCATTTTTATAAATACAGGGAGGGTATTTTTACATACTACCTTCTAAAAAAGTCTATGCATTCTTTAAGAACTGTTTTTTGAATCAATCCATGCTGAAGCTAAAAATCCCCAACTTTGTCTTCTAGTAGAAGAGTTGATAATTTGGTAACCACCCAGTGTATGCAGGCTTCATGTCTGTTTATTACCTTGGGTCTAGGAACTGCTGCCTAATGGCATAATCAGACTAACAGTTATAGAGGAACTGGTGGCTAATATAGCTAATATCTAGCCCTTCAACTATATGTGAAGATTGCATACAAACGTGACAGCAGTATGTGTGGTTATCCTAAAGTCATAGTGGGAACAAACGAAAAGAGGAAGGGAGAGCTCCACAGAAATGAGTGCAGAGCTGTATCATAGATAGGCTAAATGGCAGAGGTGGTGATGCGGTAGCTTGAAGGCAGAAGACAGGGATAAGAAGGAGAATTTATAATGAGTGCTACAGACTCTATAATCAGATTTTTAAATGTTATAGGGCATTTGAAGCTGGGAAATGAACAACTAATAAGGGCTGTGGGCAAATTAGGATGGAGAGTTCATTGACATAGGGAGTTTGTGAGACAGGCTAATTTTCCAGGAGATAAAGCTGTTCCTAGCTATCTTTCTGAGAGATAGTATGGGCAAGATGGTTGTGAATGCATATACTGAAGAAGAAGCTGGTAATGAAGCCATAAGTAAGAATAAGAGCATAAAAGAGAGAGAAGATAAAATGGAGAAGATTATGTTAGCTGTTCTGGAGACGGATGGGGAAGACAATTGGAAGACAAGATGATGTGCTACATAACCCCTCATTATAGATAGAGAATGGACCTCAGTAGAGTCCTGTGTAAAGATGTGGGGTTTTTCCTAATTCACTCACAGGGACAACTACAAGCTGAATTCTTCAATTTTGCCTTCTGCTGTATTCTCTTGAAGCAAATTATTTTAAAGTCTTCTTGCTGGTGAGTATCTGAACAGTTCATAACAAATCATCCCTTCCAGGAGATCACTCATTATTAGACATATTGATGGCATGTTTGAATCTCTAAAGTAGTAATTTATGCTATTAGCTGAGTTGTCTTGATGACCTTCACTACACTAGTATTTTACTCATTCTTTCATATTCTTGTACTTCATACATACCAGAGAATAATTCATATCCTTGGTAACTTTTGCAAATGATTTCCCCAGAGGTTTTTCTTCATCAATACCAGAGAAAACTAACCCATTGTCATCATCCTCTAAAAAGTAATTAGCCATGAATAATTGCTCCTTCCTGACATCTTTCTAACTTTGCACTGAATTGATTTTTTTTTTTTAAAGTAGATCTATTAATTGTGGAAGCATTAGGCTGCCTTCACACTTTTATTCTCCCATTCCTTATTCTATGCTTTTGTTACAAGTGCTCTGGATTACATTTTGCTTGTCTTGTTTAATGCTGCTTGCACGGTTCCCTAGCTTTATGATGCTTTGAATTCCAGACTGGTAGAATAGATTTTTCTATGCAGTGTTATTAGATTCGATTTTGGAATACTTTTACTCAGTGAGTTATTTTTGTGGAAGTCTTATGCCACTTTCATGAGACATTTTTTTCTCTTACTTGCCCATCAGGATACTCAGTTTGTCTCTGCCAAACAATATCCAGGGGAAGAAATATTCGTCAGAGCTGTGGTTGCCTATCTTTTTGTAACTGAGCTTTGCTTGATCTATCTGGCAGAGTTTGTACTTAATAGAGACTTCTGGAGTTAGCTAAACTAATACTCAGGCCTTGGGGACAAGGCCTATATGTGATAAGGTTACATCTCACCCTAAAACTTTTTTTAAAAAAAGATGTTTCAAAAATAAAAGAGAAAAAAGAGAGATATACATTCACATGCATTCTCAAGGTATTCCTCTTAAGGGAGAAGATCTTTTCATCAGTTATTGTTAAGTTTCTCCATTTTTCCAAGGACGTCTTTTTATAGAGATACGTTATGCTGGAGATGTTTCTTCAATGGACTATGAGGAACGAATATGTTTTCCTTTAACATAAGGGAACCCTTCAACCGTACAGTTATACAGGGAGAAAAACTTTGTTGTTTTAAACTCCATTGACTTTAATAGATCCATGCTTTTTTAATAACAAGCGATGACGCAGGCAATATAGTGTTTTGTGTTCCACATGTCTACTCCTATGCTTCTGCATTTGAGTAGAAAAATCAACCTGCCTTTCTGTACTGGCCTGTCTGAAACCTTCCTGATATTGTCTGAGACTTGCCATACCCCCACCTCTCATATAATACAGTGATGTTCAGAGTATGCTTCAGAAAGCTTTGCACCAATTTTAATAATTACAATAGATTTTAACTTTTATTTCTAAAGAAATGTCATCTTGGACTTTCCTACAACTTTATTGTTTGGCCTTTTGGGTGTGTGGGCCTCTTTCTCTGAAGTATATGTTCTCCCTCATCTAATGTATTTGTAACAGTATTTTTTTAAATTTTTCTGATCAATTCTGACATTTTATTTCTCTAGTTTGCTCATTCTACACAATTATCTGACTAAATGTCTATGATTTTTTTGTTTGCTTTTGCATTTCCTACATACTAGATTTTTTTAAATTTCCATCTTAGAGTTTATTATCCATAATCCTTCTTTTTTTCCTGTAAGTCTAGAGGATCTTAATCACAATGGAGTTGGAAAACGCGGCTTTTAATGCTCTCTTCCATTTTTTCCTGGTAGCTTCTTGTTTTTGTAAGCCTTCTGCACACCAGGTCCTCCTTGATTTCCATTTTCTGCTTTTAGGACTGAACTCTTGTTTACTTATATACTCTAAGTGCGCCTTTCCTGAATTGGAAACCTTTACATTGTTTTATTATACGAACTCATTTTTCACTCTGTTGGATACAAGCATCCAGTAGTCACTATTGTAGGTTTCTCTTTTTTTTTTTTTCTTTTATTCTTTTATTTCCCTTTTCTTTTCCTCTTCTTCCCACCCCCTCTGCCCCCCTGGCCCCATTTCCTGTCCGTAAACATTACTGTAGACTGAGGACATCTTACCTGCTGACTTTGGTGGTTGCTTCATGAATCCCAAACTTAACTTCAAAAGGATTTATATATCTTTTTCTGTACATAAATCAGTGGAAATTCCCCCAGAAATATAGAAACCTAGCGTGTTAGCCCAGGAATGTTTTACACTGTTCCTTTTGCATGCTTTGAGTATGCTTTCCTTTTCTGTTTTGAATCTCAACTTGTATCTTCACTGTAGAACTATAGCTTGTTGGGATGGTGAATATTTTTCTGGACCATAACACCACATGGCGTATCCTTGTTTTTCTGTCTCAGACTTGGAAGGCAGTGCTTAGATCGAAAAGATGACTGCTTAGAGGGAGATTAAAGGACTGTCAGGGAAATACCCAGAGAGAGGCAATCTGTGTTCTTATACATGGATATTCTAGCTATAGTTACAGATTCTGGTTATGTGATTGCTATCCTAAAAGGATTTCTTCATATTCACTAGTGAAAATTTATCATGTTTATTTACATATCTATGCTTGAGTAGGACCACCTGAAAGTGGACAACATTCAGTTGAAATAAACTTTATGCAGGAGGGAATGGAAATAGTCTCAAAGAATAATAATAAAAAAAATTACACTTTTATTTGAAACTTATTCTTATAAAAATATACTGGACTGTAGTAATAATGGACTCAAATACTACAGCAGCATCTTCATTGATTTATCTCCCTCTGGCATAGCCCAATCTACAAGATGTCAACAAACAGAATGTAAATTTTCTCCCTAATGCATGATACTTTCATGTCACCACAGACTCTAAGAGACACCTTATTATTACTTTTGGTCTCTGTAGGTCTTGATATTATGAAATCCTTCTGTAAACTCAGCTGAATGTACATTTCGTCTTTACAGAAAACACTTAGATTGACTTTAACTTTTTTTTTTTTCACCTTCAAAATTCTTTGCTCCTGTCCATGTGAAGCTAAATTTCTTAGAGGACGAGGGATTGAAGCCTCAGTAGAATAGGAAATTGAGAGGAAAATCCCCTGTTGACTACTGAGTATCAAAAACCTTCATAGGCATCTCATTGGGAGTGTTATTTAACCTCAGATGCTTCTGTGCTGCCTTATATATAATCTGATATTTTTCATTTTGGAATCCAAGTACATCTAATGATTTTTACAGAAATGTAAAATAAATGTACATATAAATTATAGATTAGGGATGAGGATACCCTGCTAAGTAATACCATATAGTTCAACTACTTTTTTTTTCCTATTACATTATTAATTTAAGTTTGAAGTAATATAATTCTTTTAAACTTTTTCCAGAATTGCTTGTTTTATTCCTTACTTGCTCCTTCTGAAGCCTCCATATATGAAAGGTTATTTATTGTGGCACTAGAACTTGCTA
Organism: Urocolius indicus; assembly: GCA_013401255.1. NCBI lineage: Eukaryota > Metazoa > Chordata > Aves > Coliiformes > Coliidae > Urocolius > Urocolius indicus. Next base: position 31,150 of record WBNH01005230.1, read on the forward strand.
AAGCTTAATAGGAAAAATTCTTGTAAGCATCACCATGGTATCTGTCACAGTGGCAAGCAATAATTTTGTTTCCAAAATCTATTGACTCCTTCTTTTTTTTTCAGAAAAGATACCCTGCTGATATGAAAATTGCCTGTGCTCTACTCAAATGGACAGAGAAAAAACACCCAAGGCCAAACTTATTCATAGATGAGCCTAGTGAAATTCCGTTACCTGGGTGAATTTTCACCTTATTCAGGTGAAATTGCTTATCTCAGCAATTAGTTTGGTCCCAGATTGTTCTAGAAAGCATTTCAAAACTTAACAATGTGAGTCTCACCGTACCTAGAAATAATGCTGACTCCTGCATCTCACCTCTGGGTCACAGTATTGTCAGCTCCTGCTTTTAATGGAGTCTCATGATATTTGTTGTTTTTTGCCTTGAAGTCCCAGATTCTATGGGCATTTCTCATATTTCATTTTTAAATAGGTTTATAGCTCTCATGGTACCTCAGAAACCCTTGATAACTTGACCTGAGTGTACCCTACAGTCTCAGAAACTCAGCGTTAAGTAAAACAGCATTCCTATGACTGTTAAAAATTTCAGGTTTCTTTGGCCAGTATTATTCCTTTGAAACTGTAGTAGAGATGATTTGTGACTTTTGAATGCATGTGGTTAGCAGTGCAGAGCCATTAATAGGAGAGAAAATTTTTCCTCCATTTGTAGTAAAGCATAGTTCTGACTGGTTTGTGCTCAAAACCCAGCAAAGCCCCAGTGACACTGGGCAGCAGTTTTTCTAGAAAGAGGGTACTCTGGCCATTCAGGCAAACAACTGACTGAGGTTCAAACCATAGATATCCTCCAGATTGTCTCGGTAACTATGAACAACCCACGTGTGTCTTCATCTCTTCCACAGCAATGTGGGGCTGACATTATTTTGCCTTTTGCAAGGCTATTTTAAGCATTGACTCATTGATGTTAGAAAGGTGTTCAGTTACTGTGGATGAAGGTTGAGGTAGAAGCAAGTTGAAGCTGGTGGATGAAGTATGTGCTGGGGCAGAATGAAATATTGTTACTTACCTTTCATAAAACTGTGGCTAAAATTGTCCTTTATTCTGTACTTCCAGCTACAAAGGAATAAACTTATACAATATGGATAATTTATATATTTATGTGTACCCATATATATATATATATATATATATTTTAAATGTCTTTGTAGCTAGCTGAGTCTCTCATCTGTTTCCCACTGAGGCACAGTGTAATGAGGGTTGATGCAAACTCTGGTCATGCCCTGAGGTGACCAAAATCTGAGTGATCAAAGGAATGTGCTGCAGCATGCCAGTGAGGAAGACCTGCTGGAGGCTCTTCTGGAGGTGTGCATCCCACCTGCAGCTCCACTGCAGTTCCCACAATGCTGCAAAGGTGTGTGACAGGCAGCAGGGCCATAGCTGGGGCAAGGACTGATGGCTAACCCAGTCCCTAGCTGCTACAGTAGCTAACTCTGGGAGGATAGAAGGTAGCATAAAGGAAAAAGGATTTTAAAACTATGATGAACAATTTGCATTTCTATCTTACTTGGATTACTGCCAAACTCTGACAGAGCTACTAAATAGGCTTCCTGTTCGCTATCAGCCCTAATGGCTGTGGTTAGAGCTATAACCTGTGTATATCTGTCTCCCTTACCTGCCTGTGAAAAGCCTGTCCCTTTCTGCAGAAAGAGTTGTATTTTATCACAGAAATCTTTTGTCGTCTCCCCTTCCTCCATTTGTAAATTGCTGAGAGGTGCGTTGTCTGAGATTGTTTCTTGGCTTTCCTTGTGGTTTCCCAGTTTCCGTGTTGATTTTGCACAAAAGCTTTTTTCCAGTAAGCCAAGGACTAACTGGATCAAAGCTTGGTATTTCGGAATTAACCTTAAGGTGATCCATTGCTGCCACAGCCTGTTTCAGTGTTACAAATAGTCTTAGAGTTTTTGGTGAATACTCACTCCATTTTTTATGGCATCTGTTTGGAAAAAAAAAACCAAAACAAAATACTTAAAGAATCAAGGTATTATTTTATCGTAAGCAAAATAACATTTTACAAAATAAAGGCAAGGCTGCTAAAAGCTTTGAAACAGAATTTTTATGCCTCATCAAAATGCTTGATTTCTTACACTATGAAATATTTGAACAAGAGTTTTACTGCACCTAATCCCCTCTTGGTAGTTTTGTGAGGCTATGACAGTGCAGGAATCAGAAGCAGGTATGATGGGAGAAATCCTAGTCTGGTTAGAGTGTTGCCATGGACTTAAATTAAGCCAGGGTTTTGCCTGAAGTTTCTGCACAGCAGAAAGCCTGCTATAGGCAGAGAGCAAAGGATTCTGATGTAGTCAACCAGGTCTGGAAGTCAGCTCATCTAACTTAAGCTGCCTGGAAGTCCGGTATCTAGTCTAAACCGGTTTTCCAGGCTACCCTTATAATTAGGGGAGAAGATAAGCTCCAGAGGGCAATTCATGCTGCCTTTCTGAGACACCTGCTTTAGCACTGGATCAATCAATCTCTTCAGTGTTTTTCTTTCTTCCTTGACTGCAGGTGGATGCCAGACAACTGGTTCAGATCAGATGTTTCAAGTTAGGAAGGTGAACAGGACACTTGTTATCTGCATGGTGCCATACCTGTGGAGTGTTCCTCTCAGGCTCCATGGCTCCTAGCACGTTCAAGTTCAGTCTGTAGATCAGCTTCCTGCCCACAGCCTGCTGCTAACCAAGGAGGAGGCATAAACCTAACAGCCATATAAAGTGCAATCTATACAGAGCCCGAGGGAAATCAGGGGTGAAGCAGCAGTGACTGTGGTGTGGCCTACCCATTGCATGCACAAACACATATTAATGATGAGTTTCTAAAATGGCTTTTTTTTTCTTTTCTGGAAGCTGTGCAGTCCTCATGCATTACTGCTTTGTGTTAGAATGGTGTTTGTGGGCATTTGTTACAGCACACCTTGCTATTTATAGCAGAACTAAAGGAGAAGAGGACATGCAACAGCTGTCTAAACCCTTGTAAATGGCAAGAGGGCAGAGGCAGGGTCTGCAAATGGCAGAGAGACAGTTCTCAAGTTTGACAGGTTAAAGCAAAGTTAAAAACAAGCAAACAAACAAGCCTCTAAGTAGTGTTTGTCTAACCATTTTCAAAGATGGCATTTTGAGCTTTATGTTGCTTTAGTCAGTGATGTGTTTTAGCAGAGAAACAACAGGAATCACCTTGAGCTCATTTCAAACACACATAAAATATTTTAGTATCTTTTCTTTTATCTCCCCTTTCAGACACAGCTCAGGAGAAATATGTTCCAAGTGACAGCATCTTTGACAACCTGTACTTTTTGTTCTACCTTTTGTTCTTCCCGTGAAAAGCCGTGTGAAGAAGATTGCTGGAGAGCATTGATACCATCCTTACTTATGTAAAAAAAAAAAAAAACCAAAGAAGCAACCATATACTTCCCAGAGGGTCAGAATGAGCTTTTAGCTGCAACGTCAAGTGAAAGGCTCTATACCTCTGAAGCAGCCTGGGGTAGGATGTATCCTTGCCAGTATGTATCTAAACCAAGCAATAGTGCACAGAACAGAATTCCTGTCTCTGCTGTTAACAAAATTGTCACAATAAGCTAAGTCTGTGCAACATCATGGAAATGCCACAGATGGAGTGAGTTTTCTGAATGTGTTTCCTCTCTTTGTGCCAGCAAATGTTGCTGTGGTGCATGAAGAGAGGCAGATTCTGAGAACGTAGGCAATGTTTCTTAACCCTGGCGTTATTGATTTATTGAATTGGAACATCACCTTTTCACTTTAAGAATTTCAAACTTTGAATTTATGCCTGAATTGCACCTATCTTGACCCAGGTCCAGAGCCAGCAAGCACTTCTGAATTTATTTAACTTTACTCATATGACCAATGATAAGCCCAAACACAACTAGGTTTTGAGAGGCTTTTCCACAAACCTTATCTCTGGTAGTAGAGGCTCTCACAAGAATAATGAATTTTCTTCACAGAATCCCAGTGAGATAAAGCAATGTTATTATCCCATTGTACAGCAAGGAGAAATGATGACACAGAAATTAAGTGCTTTTCTTAAAGCCCTACTTTCAGTTAAAAAAGAAGTTCCAACTCCAAACAATTTCATTGTATTATTTTAAGATAATTGATCTTGCTGTCCCAAAGACTTTCTCAGTGTATCCATACACAGAGCAAGTGGTTCTCCTAAGTGCTACTGATCATTTAAAATGACAGAGCTCTGCTGGTAAATGAGTAAAAACTTTTATAATGTGAGCCTTTGTGTCTATATGTGCATGTTTGTGTGTCTGAGAGCACATTCTGCAGTTTAGAGCTACTAAATTGAAGTTTAGATCCTCCAGGTCTCCCAGCAGGGCAGAAGTTTCCAAGAATGCTGAGAGACCTGCTTTAGCAGGGGGTTTGGACTAGATGATCTTTAGAGATCCCTTCCAACACTTACCATCCTGTGATTCTGTGAGTCTGTGGTCATAGCGAAGCAGTGAAGAAACCCACACTGTATATTTTCAAAGCAAGGTCATTGCTCATTAATATTGCCACAGAGAGCTTAGCCACATGCTGAGTTCTTTACAAGCTCTACTTATCAAACTGTTTGATACTCTAAAACATTTTCCTGCTTGTAGAGCTGCATGACTAGGCGTGGTCTTACAGAGGAGGGAAAACTGGCTGAGATTTTGAGGATCTGCTTCATGATGTCTTTTATTTTGGAAGTAACATGACATTCTTTGAGAGGTGTATCCCACTGACTGCAAAAGATCAGGGACAAGATGTCTGGAGTGGCTGGAGCAGGATTCAATTGATTTCAATGACAGACAACTGGAAAATAGATTGAAGGGCACACATCTGCCTGAAGTTTGCTGTGTAAATCAACCCACTATTATCAAACTTTAATTTGTCCTCAGGTTACAAAACAAGTCTGTGGAGAAGCATCTTCTTAAATAAAAGAATGATCAGTCCCAAACAAATTTCAAAACTCTGCTATCCTCACAGCCAGGAAAGGGATAATGAGGAATGGAGACAGAAGTAGAAATTAGAGGCATGTGAACCCCATATGGAATGCAAGAGACAAAATGATCTCTGAAGTACCAGAAACAGAGTAATGAAGAGATCCATAGAAGCACTGGAACTGGCAAAGATGGAGGAGATGAATGAGGACACAGGAGGAGAATGAGGAATCTTTGTGCAGAAGAGTGGATATGGAAGCATAAAGAAGCCATTTCCCACTAGAAAGAAAGAAATACAGATTCCTGATTTACAGGAAAGAAAACTGCAGCAAGTTCTTAAATCAAAGATAGGAGGAAAACAGCAAACAGAAGCCTTCTTTTGAGGTGAAAGAATCAAAGACTGATAGTACCTATAGTAAATGTAGTCTGCAGAATCAACAATGCATTTACCAGTTTATGAGGTATAATATCCTTCTGTGTGTCTGTTCAAATTCTTATTTGGCCAAGTTCCCATGATGCCTTCAGAAGGAAGGGACAAGGACCTCCTCATTTGAGCTTCTTAGATGGCTATGAACACTGAATAGGTCTGAATCTTGATGCCTTCACTGGGAGGAATCTTTAAGGCAAGGGAAATTTGGTGTTACGTGTTACAAGCAGATCCTACCAACAGGGAACTACAGTATTTCTATTTCAGTGCCCAGGAATGATTACAGTGTGGTACCATAGTTAAGTGGAAAAGTGACCATGACGTTCAAAACTTAACAGACCGTCAGGATCTAAAGACAATACAATTTTATTCTGGGAGAAAACTATAGGATCAAATGATATGTTACAAACATCGCAAGATATTTGTTTATTCATTAACAAAAGCCCATTTGAATGAATTGCACGTCCTCTCCCCTATTCAGTTAAATTCAATACCTGAGGTTTCTCAGCTATAGGGATTTCATTTAATTACCATCTTCTGGATGCAAAACATATGCAGAACAGATGAGAGCCCATCATATGTTGCTAGTTTGCAAGAACTCCCTGGAGCTGAAACCTCATATATGGAAACTGTGTGAAGGTGAGAAAACAGATAAAGGCAGTGTGGACATCTCAGGAAGACCAAGGAAGATGTTTGTTCTCAGTGTTGGGAAGTTAATCTAAAATGCCACTCCAAGATACAAGAGAAAAAAAACCCATATATGCCGTTAAGCTGTAATAGAGATATATCTTCAGATCTCTTTGAAGTATAAGATATATGTAAAAACAGTAGTTAGAGTGTTTTAGTGCATTGTCAAAGCTTTGAAGAGACAGACCTCCCAGACTCCCTGAAATGTGTTTATGAGCTGTTGTTTCCATTTTAGAGAAGATTAAAATGAGTCCTAGAAAGACTCATAGGACTGAGGTAAAATAAATGGGAACACCATGACAGATTTTAATACACCAACCCATGCCCAGGCCGATACTTCAGCTCCATTGCTGTCTCTGTTTGCCTGCAGCAAAAACAGGTTTAAAATAATAGGAAAGTTGCTTTATATGTGTTGAAATTATTTTTGAAATACATTTAATTGTATGTTAATAAGAAATTTCTACTTTGAATGTTTCCATCCAGTTCGTAGACATAGACAAAAAGGAGATGATATTTATAGGCATGTTCTTAACAGACTATGCTGTGTAGTGCTAGAAAGTTTGTTTTCCATGTGTTAGCTTCAGTAATCTTCAAAACACTCATTACAGTAGTCTGCTTTGGTAGCCCCAAAATTCTTATTTCCCTGTCTTTCTTGCTGCTACTGCACATCTCTTAAATCCTGTGATTTGCCTAGCTTTAATAAAAATAGATGGCATGTGAATTAGGACACTCCAGGCCAAAAGAGTTTCACATGATTACAACTGGACTGATTTTTGGCCCGAACAACACTTTGACCGCTTTTCAACAGAAGAAATAATCAGAAGGACATGCAGCTGCTGCATAAAGGCCAGGGGAAATTAAAATGTTTCCCATAAGGAAACAAATGAACAAAATACATATGCGGCTTGATTAGAATTTGCATTGTAACGTAATTAATTACTAAAAAGCCACAGGTGGGAATGACATGAGGCATGAAAATATGATTAGGAAAGGGAAAATGATGATTCTGTGTCGATAGCACAGTCCTTACAAAGGGACATCAAAGTGGTAAATGGCTAATGCTGCCAGAGTAATATCTTAGCAGTTTAAATATTTCATAAGAATTACGTACAAAACAATAGAATGTTTGTAATGTGTAATGTTTTTCAGTATATAATTGAATGCCTTTTTTTTTGTTTGTTTCAACAGAAATCTCTGTAAACACTTAGCAAGCTACTGGCTTTCTGTAGACAATAATTAATCCTGACAGTTTGTAATTTTATAGTTAGGGAAATGAAGGAGAGAGATGCTCAGAGTAAGACAAAGAGTTTTTTACCTGAACTGAGATTAGCAAACCCTACATTTGATTGACAGCACAGGGATGTTCTGGGCTCTCTTTGTGATTTTTCTTGTGCTTCCTTACTCTCCTTCTGGTAATTCTGTATGTATGCTTCTGTCTGGGAGCTTTACTCTCGGACTCCACCACTGACATATTCCAGGTTTTTCAAAGTTGTTTCAAAATTTACGGGAGCATCTGCAGCTTGTCTTTTTTTTTTTTTTTTTTTTTTTTTTTTTAATTTTGCTAGTAAATTGAAGTAATAAGGAAGAATACCAGGAATAGATCCAACTCATGATGTTTACAATTATTTAACTGCACAAAATGTGAAACCAATTTTACTAGACATGAGGCTATGTAGGTAAAGCTAGTTGAATTGACCATTATAAATGTTACTGAAGTTTCCAACCAGCACAACAAAAAAGATTAGGCTGTGGCCACCAGATCAAAGTGCTGTGATATACTACGTTCTGTGTAGAATCACGGAATGATAGGGGCTGGATGGAATCTCTAGAGATCATCCAGTAAAACCCCCTGCTAAAGCAGGTTCACTTCAATCAAGTTGCACAGGAACATGTCCAGGTGGGTTTTGAAAACCTCCAGAGAAGGAGACTCCAGAATTTCTCTGGGCAGCCTGTGCCAGGGGTCCCTTACTATCACAGGAAAGAAGTTTTTTCTCATGTTCCAGTGGAACTTCCTGTGTTCCAGTTTGCACCCATTACTGCTTTTCCTGTCACTGGGTGCTACAGAAAAAAACCCTCACTCCATTCTCTTGACACCTACCCATTAGGTATTCATAAGAGTTGATAAGGTCCCCTCTTAGTCTTCACTTTTCTAGACTAAACAATCCCGGTTCTTTCAGCCTTTCCTCATAAGAGAGATGCTCCAATCCCCTAATCTGTGGATTCAGCAATTTGAGTAGCTGACTCCAATGAACATGCCACTCCTTATTCTCTTCCTGCTGGATGACTTTGTATTAACTTTGTGATGGAAAGCAGCTTAGTCTGTAACAGCTGTAGTTATATCTGTGCAATTGTTTGTGAACTCAGATTCTTACACGAGGTGAATCCAGAGCAGGAACAGAAAACAAAATGAGACTCATCAGCAGTAGCATATAACTGTGCAAATCCTTACATCTAAACAGCAGCATGGATGAAAATGCAGCCTCTGAAGGCTGAATAAATAGGCAGTATGAGACTCAGCCTATCTGCAATGCACTGAAGTCTTTTCCCTTCTTCCTCCTCAGAGTACATTTTTTTTTCACTCTTTTTCATATTTTCAACAAGAACAGGGTACCCCACTGTGCTCAAAACAACACAATAAAAAGTAAAACAAACAATCTGAAATAAACCTCAATGGCTTCTGTGGTTATGTGTTTGTTTTCTATCTCAAGTAAAGCAATAAAAATATTGACTGGTGAAGGAAAGCCTAAAAATCAAAATTATTTGTCTCCGTAGTTGTGCCTGGAAAAATGAGTTCCTTAGCTGCTGTAAATTGGCCTGCTTCTATGGACTTAGATTTTAATGCAATTGTTGTATGTGTCTGAAGTGCCACAAGAGCTGTGAAGCATTAGATATTAGATGGTAAAAATAAATAGAAACTAACACAGTTTATCTTGCTACTCAAACCCTTCAGTCATCCTCTGCTTTGCTTGTTCTAACCAAAATAAAACCATAGGACTTCACTTTATTCCTGCTTCCACAACTCAGACCACTTTTCGTCATGGAATGATTTTTGCCCATGAAGATCCCCATCCATCACCACCCAAACTGAGATCAATCAACCCTGCACAGAACAAGCCTCACCATGTTATCAACCGCATTTAGTCTTTATTGCCTTCTATGGAATTGTACCTTGGAAAGGGTTAGTACCCCCAGATTCTTTATGAGACCAGAGGGTGGTCTGGAAGCCCTATCAGTTGCATGCACCCTGCACTCAAACTGTCATCCTCTCTGAAGCAAATGTAGATGAACAGAAATTAATTTTGTTGGGCAATTTGAGGAACCATAGCACTGCTGTCACACTTATGCTATGGGGAATTGAGTCAGCAGAAGTCAGTTGGGAGGCTTGAGTAAGATCCTGCCTTAGAAAGAACTGCATGGTACCATAGAAGTACAGCTACTAATTTCAATTCCTTATCCTCAGGTAAACTTGTCCTTCCTGGACTTTCTGTCTCACAACATTTTTCACTTGCTGCCTTCGTATATATCCTCGAGTTATTTTTTGTGCTCTTTCTGTGTTGTGAGCCCTCTGTTTTCCACCATTGCTGCTTTAGCATTCTGAATCCAAGCTCAGTAAGCTTTGCCTGTGGTCTAATCGTTGTGCCAGCTATGTCTTGCTATTAGAATTTGCCCTCTGTCTTCTCATCTGTTTCAGTAATTGACCTCTTTATTTGTTAGCTTAACATTTTCATTCCTTGCTCTAGTTATTGTCATTATTCTACTTATATAGACTCACTAATGTTTAACTCCATAATCATTATATGGAGAGAAAAGCTGCAAGCAATTTGGAACAGTAAGTCCCTCTAAAAAGAGAAAATGCTTTAGAACAATTTTTTTCCCCCCTTCTCTAAAGAACAGTTTTTCAAAGCTAATCAACTAATACACCAGAATAAATTACTCTGTCTGGAGAATCTGGCCCTCTGTCCAGTAAACAGGGATGAAAGAGTGCCCCATAAATGCCTCAAGGAGAATGAGGCTTTCTGCCTGTTTCACAATTCAGAAGAGAAACAGTGGCTAAAATATTTACTGTTGATAGTCATTAAAATGCCCCTTGAAGGTTGTTCTAGAGAAGTTGTTTAAACATAGGCCAAATCTCAAAAAATATTTCCTATTGATGCTACTCCTGCTGTTTTAATTAGAGAAGTTTTTATCCTGAAACTTTGCAGTGTGATTTTAAAATAAATATGTTGTATTTCACTGCAGAGGCAGAGACTTGGCTCATAAATTTAGACTCAAATGACCTAGACAGGCCATTTCAGCCATCCTCAGCCTCAAGGCAGAATCAGGTACGAGCAAACATTTCTCTTTTTCATGTATCCTTTTAAAAAACCCTTGAGATGAGACTCCCTCATGTATCTCATCCAATGCTTAATAATAGAAAGATTTTCCTACTGTCTGGTCTAAATCTTCCTTGAAAGAGTTGAAACCTATAGCTTCTTACCCTGCTTATAATGAACACAGAGATCAATTTATCCCTTTCCTGTTTTGTAGCAAATTTTCACATGTTTGAAAATGATGGCCTTTTAGTCCTTACAAGTAAAAGAACCCAAATCTTTCTATCTTTAGACCTCTGCTCATTTTTATTTTCCTCTGGAGTCTTTCATAGTAGCCAACCATTGTCTTGAACTATGAATGTCCAGTGATTGACATGACATTACATCAAGGCATTCTTTACCAGGTGTGAAGCAGAGTATGAGGTTTACCTCAAATACTTTACCTATAACTCAGCTGCTCACAGGTTCCAGTATAAAGTTTGCTTTTTTTTTTTTTTCTTATATTGTTTGGACCAAATTATTCTTTTACAGTAGGACTAGCAAAAATATGGATTGTTAACTCATTTAGAGAAGAAGCTGTAAAAAGTGTGTTTTAACGGGTGTCCTTCATTCCCCTATCCCTTCCTCTATACAGAAGCTGCAAAGTCTCTGACCAGTAAAGGCTTTGAAAATTAATACGCTGTTTAATATTTCTGAGCTTCGGAAAACGAGTTTCTCTTTCAAAAAGCATGTAGCTATGGTGATGCCTCTAAAACTTTCTTTTCATAGAAAAGATTACTGCGTCCCTTCCTCTGCCTCTTTCCAACAGCTAGGTTGATGCTTCCCTAGTAATCCTAAAACTCTTTTTTTGTAGATGTGGCTACTTTTTGAAGGTGGTAACACCTTGTATAATACTCAAACTTCATTAAAAATGAGTTTTATCTCCAAAGCTTGTGAGCTAATACAGTGTAAAGGACAGTGAAGAGTGATATTGATCAATGGTATTTTTCTTTGCATACAATTTCGTTGTCCTCAAAACACTTAGAGAGTTATCTCTTCTCTGATCTTTCTGGTGCTCTGCTCAATGATCTTTAGCTGAATTTAAAGGGAGAGCTGCATGCAAACTTCCAGGTTCAAGCCCTCTCTCACAAGCAATCTCTCCTACACTTGCAGTTTCTGTGATAATGTGAAGGCTTTACTGTGTGGTTGCTTTCCTCTTGTAAACAGGATCAAAGACAGCATGTCATTTTATTTTATTTTTTTTTTTTTTATTTTGGTCTGCTGTCTGGTTGCTGTCATCTCTTTCTATTCGGGCTCTTTGTGTATTGCACCTTGAACATTATATCTCACAGCACTTCACAGTTTGGTTCTACCCTTTCTGTGTGGTACATGACACATTTGAGTACTTTTTTCCTATCAGTATGGCATTTTGTATGATATATGCTACTCTGCTAAGCTAATTGTGATAAGTCATGCTGCTATATCCAGTACAAATGTCCTTTTTTCAAGGTTTCTCTTATGCTTACATATTCTTTGTAAGCAGGCAAGTTCTGTTTTCTTAATTGATCTATTTGTATGTCAATTTGATAATGTAAACTCTATTGCCATTTTCCTAGGACACAAAAATACAGATATTCTGGATGCAAACGGAGAACAATCTTGAATATCTATCATATGCATGATGCAAAGTGCCTATGTTTAAGTGCCCTAAATGTCTNTTTTTTTTTTTTTTTATTTTGGTCTGCTGTCTGGTTGCTGTCATCTCTTTCTATTCGGGCTCTTTGTGTATTGCACCTTGAACATTATATCTCACAGCACTTCACAGTTTGGTTCTACCCTTTCTGTGTGGTACATGACACATTTGAGTACTTTTTTCCTATCAGTATGGCATTTTGTATGATATATGCTACTCTGCTAAGCTAATTGTGATAAGTCATGCTGCTATATCCAGTACAAATGTCCTTTTTTCAAGGTTTCTCTTATGCTTACATATTCTTTGTAAGCAGGCAAGTTCTGTTTTCTTAATTGATCTATTTGTATGTCAATTTGATAATGTAAACTCTATTGCCATTTTCCTAGGACACAAAAATACAGATATTCTGGATGCAAACGGAGAACAATCTTGAATATCTATCATATGCATGATGCAAAGTGCCTATGTTTAAGTGCCCTAAATGTCTCAGTATTGCAGCTGTGATTATTCAAAAAAATTTTTTTTCCCTTTAGCCCTTATTTGTAACCCTTTGGCAACACTAAACAGCTGAAGGGAAAGCAAACTTCTGAGCTGAGGAACCTATCTCAAATCCTAAATTATACTAAGCAAGGTCATTCCTGCAGTTCTTAGCAACTCCAGGGAAGTAATTGCAATCTTTCAGTCAAAAGGGAATCCTCAAAGCCATTTTCCTTGCTTCTTTCACATCTGATTCCTGCCTTTCAGAAAAACCTGTCACATGAAACACTAGCTTCTGAAAATTAAAGTAGACTGAGACTCATGATGGTTTTGGTTGGAGTAAAGTTAATTTTCTTCATAGTAAAGTCATCAGAGGTGGGTGTAAGGGGTTACTCTGAATAATTACAGACTATGATGTAATGCTGTGCGGGAGAAAAAGGTGAGTTTGTGTATGGAAAGAGGGATAACTGAGAAGAGCTAGTGGAATGATCTTTCTTCCATACACAGAATTATTAGGGGTGCTATGGAAAGGTGTCCTTGGCTAAAGGGGAATGTGGAAAATCTTAGAGAGATAGCAGCAGAACTTACCCTCTTCTGTTTACTGAAAAAACAGTTGAAAGGTAATCACTGGATTGATTTACTATTCACTGCATTTAGTTTTCTACAGAAAGCAGTTCTAATAGCTGGATGGAAGTGATAGAGAAGAACTCAGATTTGTTGACCCACACCAAATGAAGCATTGCATCTGAATGCCAAATTTAGAAGATCTCATCCATAAATAACAAAATACAATTTTGTAATATTGAGCTTTGAATAAGATTAGGGCAATTTCTAACTGCATACAGGGAATCAAAAGTACTGGACAAGTTCCACAGATTACTACCACCTGGGGAAAACATTAATGTAGACAAATACTATGAACCATGGACAAATTCCTCAGCCATTCCACTTCTGCTGAGGCCATAGGGAGAAGAATCAGGACATTCCCACTAACACTTGCAACCCTGTCTTAAGACAGGGACAATCAAGTGGAGCTTTTTTGACTTCAAGGTCAGGAAAACTTGACCTCAGTGCAGAACTGGATACTTCTGTGTGTTACAGATGACCATCACTGTTTGGTCCTTGGCCACTATGCTAGTTTCACATGCTCAGAAACTGAGTTGGCTTCTTCCTAACTTAGACATGAGGGACTCTGGGTTTTTACTACTGTACAAGAGTACTGCATTGCAATGGCCTTGTGCATTTGTGATAGCTCAGTTTGACCTGATCCCTGTCCGAAGAATTTAACAGTTAGGTCTCAAGAGGGATTAAATGTTTGAATTTGAGTAAAGTTACTATATTTAATTACAGGGCAGAAATGTAATGGCCTGTGATACAAAAGGAGTGATATTCAGCTCCGATTTTAAATCCTGTTATGAATTCCTATGCGTAGATATTGCCGAGGGAAGGTTTTGGCACAATATGGGCTTAATTTAAGACTTTTGTTTATTCCAATTGTGCAGAGGTGTTCTAGCATATAAGAAGAGTTAAATCTAGAGAGTCATTTTAACCAGAGATCAAGATGAAAAGCCAAGTTACATTGTAAAGATGCTTAAGGAAATGTACCATATTTAATCTACTCTCATCTTAAAGCAACTCCAATTTTCACTTTCACTTATATTTCTAATTTAAGTAGTATTTATTACCTTTTGCTACCTTACCAAATGAGCAACAATCTCTAGAGATATCTCCTCTCTGATTAGAAAACTCTTACTGCAAAATAATAGATTTGTGACATATGCATGAATAAACTTTTATTAAAATTACAGTAATAGCCAAATTCTGCACACAATTACACTTGGCCATTGTGAAATCAATGAATTGCACCAGGATAATAGAGAACAGAATTTGACCCAACCAAATAATTCTAGGTGATTAGAAACAATGAAATGAGACATTAATATTGACCCTCTCTGTTTGAAATACCCTTGTTCTGTGGACCCAGGATTGACGATTTAAAGCTCTGCATGGAAGAACAAAGCCACTTTACCAGCCAACTCTGACAGCAAGAACATATATACTCAGGCAAATGTTCTCCTATATAACTGCACTTCTGGGAGGTAAAAAGGAGGAGAATATTTTTCTCTTCTGTTTTGCACCAGGTTGCAATTAATATTCCTCCCTACCAGCTGAAAATACATACCTGAGTAAGCTTTAAACTTGCTAGCTTATGTGTAGAGCAATAGAGCTCCAGCAACACAGAGTTCAATACAGGCTAAGTGCTCAAATATTTACTCAGACTGTTCTGTCACTAGGTAGCTTTGGTGTGTCTTTTAGGTTAGCTACAACATGAGACCGGCTGCAGTCCAGATAGTGGGTTTATTATCTCCAATATAGAGCTGGGTTTATTAGCTTGGGTAGAGTACAGTGCTAATGAAATATATGTGATACTGTATAGATAGGGAAGTAAAGTGGCTTTAATTCTTCTGGTCTGAAATATAGCTCATGGCTCTGCATTTTGTTTTATACTCCATGGGAATAATATTCCTCATCTGAGGAAAAGTCTGGCCTGGGGGAAAAAAAAGTCTGGAGTTAATGACTGTGATCAACTGTTTGGATATTTAGTTAGGTTTTTGTTGCCAGTGTTCGGACTTTCAGGCAGAGGAGAAAAATGGTGACAACGAGAGATGCAAACTTAGACAAGGATTCAGAAAGCAAGGGCTGTGTGGCAGCTCATTGTTACTAAATGAGCTGTAGTAACTGACAAGTGTTGTGCCCCCTCCCCATGCCATGTGGAACAAATGTATGTTCAAACATCAGTTCCTCCTGTGTTTTGAACTGTGGGGTTGTGCTGCAGGAGAGTTTCTGAACTCTGTGAGTACTTCTTATCTCCTGCAACTATGAGATACCAATGTCTTTAGAGGTGCTTAGGGATCTTGAAGAACTCCTTTGGATAGACTACCTACCACCTCAAACAAACAGACCTCAGAAAGCTCTTTTCTACCTGTCTTATACCACAGCCTCCCTACGTACTCCTGTACCAGCACCAGTGACTACTGGCAGTACAGAAACCACTGTAATTACAAGAAGATGTAAAGACAATGTTTAAACAGCTATGTTGCTCACAGCTTCAGAGGTGTTAAGCTTCAGAGGTGTTAAACGTCTCCTTCCAAAACATAGAATCATGGAATCATGATTCTAAGGTTGGAAATGACCTTAAAAGTTATCTAATTAAATGCCTCTGCAATGAGCAGAGCAATCTTCCACTAAGATTGCAGTGCTCGAAGGTCAGTCCAGCCTGACTTTGAATGTTTCCAAGGATGAAGCATCTATCACCTCTCTGGGCAACATGTTCCAGTGTTTCATCACCCTCATTGTAAAAAATTCCTTCTTTATATCCAATCTAAATCCACCCTCTTATAGTCTAAAACCATTTACCCTGGTCTGTCCTACTGAAGGATAAATACAACAATAAAGAAGGGCTAAAACCTTAAAACCACTAAGGAAAAAGTAAAAGTCTGTAGTACACTGACAGGCTGGGAAGACTCACATGGAAGCACATTAACTGCACTTCAAACAATGTTCTTTCTTACTAAGTTGTTGAGGATCTAGAAAGAGGAAGGAACTGTGATGTGATATAACCCTACTCTAATTTTGTTTTATGCCATACTCCCAGTCAATTTGTTTTGCTGGGTTAGAGGAAAAAGCTGTCTTTACTGTCAGAATGTGTTCAGACACTTAATTTGGTTTTGATCACAGGCCCCAGGTAAGAACATTTGTATGGTTAAAATGTAGCTTGGGAGTTGTAGTGTCCGGAGCCTGGCTTAGGAGCAGATGACCTGAGGAGTTCAGTCCCTCTGAACAAGACTCTCACCAGGCATACTACTGCAGATACCCACAAACTGAACACTTCCCTCTCTGGTACCTTATCAGAGAGGTATATTCCTGAGATACCCCTCCAGGCATGTGACACAGAATGCCGGGAAGGGGCTGGGGAATAGAACCCCTGCATCCCTCTCATTGTGTATGTTGAAAGGAGCAGCTAGATTAAGATGCCTCCTTTCCTCTGCAACTCTTCTTATCCACACTGAAATCAGTGAGGCAATAATATGTTGGATGTCTGAGGACTTCAGAATGGATGCCCTATTATTTCTCTCTTTTGTTTTGTTATAAAACGTGTGACCTTCAACTGCTTTCACACACTTTTCACTCTGTAGAGAAAATACCATGCTGAATGGCTTAACTGTGATTTCAATACAAAACCGACCAACAGAAAGAGTGTTTGGGACAAAAGCGACAATGCAGGCAACGACATTCAGAAGTGTTAGAAGTAAATCTAACTGCACACAAAGCAGAGTTCAGCTAAGTGTCACTGCCAAAAAAACATCATCTGTTCTCTATGAGATGAAGTTGGAAAAGAGCTAAATCGAGTACTGAAAGTCACAGGTTGCACAGGAAACCGCTGGGAGAAAAGGGATGTACCTGCTCTGGAGGACTGCAGACATTTGTTTTGCATCTATGCATATTCCACAGATTGGATGCAGAAGGACCAGCCTTTCAGCTGGTGTAAAAACATACAGCGATTTGTCTATGCAGAGGATCTGCGCCACGGCCTGTGTTTAATTCTCCCAGGCAACACTTTAGGAAGTAATCAGATAGTCCTTCATATCTGAGTTTGAGTATACAGCTGGAGGGAAATGCTGTAATTCCTCTATTTTGAAACATGTATCGATAAAAACCCCATCCATTTTCATTTGCTTCCTTATCTTCACCTGCTCTTCTGTCTCAATTTTACTGCCATTTGAATTAGATTTAGTCCCTACACATCAGGGATGGAAAATGTTGCCTGGCTGTGCTGAAGGAATAGAAGACTCCCGTTTTCCCGAACTAGGTTATACCGTGACACACAAGTTGTTTTCAGAGGCAAGGGGTGATGCATAAACCAATACTTCATTTGCATGCTAAGGGAGGTCTGAAAGCCTGCTTGTTCTCCACTTGGATCACAGTAATATGCATGAATGAGAAAGGAGGATAATAGCCAGTAGAAGGAGTAGCTTTTATTAACATGTAAATGCTTTTGCCTCTTTTCTTTTAGATTAAAAATTTGGAGGTAAAGATTTTCTTCCGTTGCTTCTGTGTAAGAAAACATGCTTTTTGTTTGTGTTTCAAATATTAAAGATAGGAGGAAAATGTTTAAATTTTAATTTTTTAATTAAATAAAACCCAAAAACGTCCTTGTGGGATAGTCAGGAGAGGTAAAGCACTCCCACAGAAAATACCGTTTTGCAGCCAGTTGCCGTGAATGGGGACCTTGTTATTTGCCTCAAATTGATGCAGTGACTTGTGCTTAAAGCTTAGCCTCATGTCTGTCAGTCCGGCCCCTGCTCAGGCTTGCCTTTGAGTACGTCAGCCTCATTGACCTCTGCTGTGTACACTATTGAGTATTAGTACTGCAGTGCCCTGTGGGATGCTTTAGGTGAGATGTTTGGCAGTCAGCCAGCCACACCACCTTGCCCACCTTGCCCAAAGAAACAAACTGGTCCTTGTCTGATGACGTTTATTGTTTGTTGGCTTATACAAACTACAGGAATGTAGGAATGATTTCAGGCTGTCAGGGAGAAGAACTAATACAATGTTGCATTCTCAGCAATCTTCATATAAGGGTCACAGAGAACAGTGGTCACAATGTTGATCAGCTTCACCATTACATGTTTTTCTTCTTGAAATTCAGGAAGCACGCAGTGAAGGATGTATTTTGTTTTATACAGAAAACATAGGATAAAAGAGCAACAGACGGGTGAAGTAGCAGACATTAAAAAAAAAAATGTTCAAGAATCAGAAGGAATTAGAATACCTTGTTCATCTATACTTTGCAGTAGGAAATGAATATTTATGTCTCAATGTTATGTTAAAACATTCTTCCTTAATATGTATATACAACCTTCCACAAAAAGTCTGCCTTCAAAAGCAGCAGGCGCTGACATCCTGTGTTGCCAAAAACATGTCTCATCAGATGCTCAGAAAGAATTTATACGAGACTTTGTGAAGTGCCTAACAAATAGCAAGCATTCTACTGAAGAAAGCATCGGCATTTCAAGATGAAGAAGTAAATCTGTTTTGTGCTTTAGGAGTTTGAAGTGTCTTTAGGAGTTTAAAATGACTCCTTTAAAAAACGTAGACTCCTAGTATAATGTTTCCTCTGGACCCCTCTGGCTAATAGATGACTTGTTTATACCATTTCTAAATATAGATCCAGGTAACTCAGGTTGAATCTCATTCAAAATACACTTTATTTCCAAGAAAAAAATATAAAGATCTTGTTGTTTTATGTTATAGTTCTTTGTATGTAAAGAAAGCCTCTGAAAAATTCCTTATTAAAATGAATGTAGTCATCATTTTCTTGTAAGCTGAATATATTATCCTTTTTGCAAATAAAAACCAGATTTTTTGAGCACTTTTGTCTTTTCTGCATTATTATTGACAGCTCTACCTTATTCATTAGGAAAAAAACAGCACCTCTGGCACGATTCCTTCAGTTTCAATTTTCTATTATCTATGACTGTAACATCCCTTTTTATTTTCTTTGTTTTGTTTTGTTTTGTTTTGTTTTGTTTCCTTAATCAGTTTGCCAAACTTTCCAGCTTCTAAATTTATATTGATTTCTGTCATGTTGTCCTTTTTTTATTACCCACTCCCGCCCACCCCCCTGCCGGCACACACACACAGAGATCACAAATGTATTTGAGCTTTTGTAGGTGCTTTTATTCTTTCTGCTAAAGTCAAGTTATTTTATAACTAACATCACCTAATTTTTCAGCTGAGGAATGGTAGCTTTTTGGCCATCAAATAAAATATTTAATCAGTTCTCTCAAATTATTCATACCTTTTTCCAGTTCTATCAGCCTATAGTTGTTTTCAGATTTATGAACCTGTCTCTTTTAAATCACCAACCATATTTATTACTGATTTTAGCTTTTTTTTCAGTCTGCACATAATGAATGTAATTAAGCATGATGACTTGCTCCTAAAAAATCTTTTTAGTTCTTAGATCAGTGCCCTTTTTAGAAATTCCAAAAAATCAAATTTATCTTTCCATGACACTATTTTTTGAGTTAGGAAATTGTCAGTATTTTTTTTTTTTAGAAATTCCAAAGTAGTTTTTGTGCTGACAGATCTCTGATATATATCAATCACATCGAGATGTCAACTCCTCAGCTTTTTTCTCTTATATAGGACAAGTATTTTTTTTAAGGAGCGGTTGATGCTGTTCTGAAATGTGATGCAATGGTGGGAGCTGCTGGTGGCTTATGTCCCACCTTGTACTATATTGGTTTGAAAATTGATCCATAAACCTTCAAGATCACTTGCACAGGGTTTTGTCAGTGACTCAGACATTAGTATTTTGTGGAAGTTGAGCAGGTATATAAAATGGTACCCTTGTCCCTTGTTTTACGGACTCTGTCATATAGCTTGTTCCTTAGTGATGGGTCCCTGCTACCCTGAATCTGCAATAGTGATGTTTTCCAGATTTTTTTTTGTTTATTTTTTTTCCCCAAATACTCCTCTTTCCTTCCATTCTTCCTTCATTTGTCTGGTTCCAAAGCACTCCAGGCTAATGATTTATATATAAATTTCTGCTGCAGAGTCTCATTCCCTCAGTAATCTGGGAGGGATTAGCTACTTGATGATTCTGATCAAAGACCTTCTCGTCACAGCCAGATGGGTCTCACAGAAGCATCGACAAGCCCATCAGTAGGCCTGATAGGAGTCAGAGAGACTGTCCCCACAGCCTTCCCAAAGGATAAAACTTGAATAGATAATGCACACATGCACATGAATGCAAATACTCTCTCAACTCACCTCCTGCAACTGCGCTAAGTCTGAGCACAGGGTCTGCAGCTAACTCTTCAGAAACTCCCATGTTAGCTGCTCTATTTGCTGGGCTCAGCTGTTTCATTCAGCTTTTTGATTCTGAGTAAAGTTATTTTAATGGCTAAACAGAAGGAATGATGTCC
Source organism: Urocolius indicus (assembly GCA_013401255.1). NCBI lineage: Eukaryota > Metazoa > Chordata > Aves > Coliiformes > Coliidae > Urocolius > Urocolius indicus. The sequence continues at coordinate 51,683 of WBNH01005230.1, forward strand.
TTCTAGATTATCCCAAGTTATGGACTGAGAGTGATGGTGCAAACAGTAATATACATGTATCACGCCGAAGTGAAGAATGGTCCCAGTGATCACAACAGAGGCAGAAGATAAACACTCACTAGAAGTAACCTTGCTGGCTGAAAGAGACGTCTGATTTCTACTAAAGCCGAAAGTACAAAAGAACGTTTTCAAGTTTGCTGAAAGACAGACGGAAATGTCTTAGGGAACTTGACGCAAAGCAATTATGGATGCTCAAACACAACAAAGATTTTGAACATGAAAAGAGAATGCTAAAAGGATTTTTACACTTGACAGTTCATTTCATTGTATTCTCTTTTTATATTAAATTATTAAAGAGAGATATATCTATGTGTGTATTTTCAGTCCCTTTTTACCACTTTAGCTTATTGGAAAAGTTTAACATTTCCCAACAAAATGTCTTCATAATATTTCACAAATGTTACAATTTGCCAAGTTTTTCCCTCAGTAAACTATTATAGGTCATAAACTCTGATGGACTACTTTTTCTCAAATGCAATTTCCTTCTTAATTTGATAGAGCACTGACAGTGGGATACAGATAAGTTGAAAACTTATTTGAAATATCTTTGCACCCTTATCTGTATTGTACCACTGAATTCAACAGTATCATGATTTTCAGAAGGTTTATGTCTTCAAGAGCTTTATTTATATATTCGAATAAAATAGTCATCTAATTCCAGTGCTAATGATTCTTTCCTCTTGCTGAAGTAGTTTAGAAACATGCTGGAGCTTTGGGAGTTGGAAATCAATTTTTACACTGCTTAACGATTACTATGTTTTTAAGTTCCTATAGATTGCTTGATGTTATATACGTAGATCACAGGCATCTGTTCTGAGCTATTCACAAGAGCCATGGCTATAACATATTGGCAGGGACCCCTTGAGAGAAAGCAAGTCATCCCACCTCAGGGTAAGTGTCTAAGTGAAGAACGCTAACATTTACCTGGAATTACCCATCTTCCTCCATTGAATGTAGAAGCAGCTTGGAGACTAGCTCAGTCAAGAGACAAACATTTGGATTGCTAAAATTAGGTGAGAGAAATCCCACTGCAGGATCTCAAACTTCCTGCACAGTCAATGAAGAGGCAGGAGACAAGAGTCTGAGTTAGGGTTTGGTGTCTCTCCATCAGCTGTGTAGAGACTTCACAAATCCCACTTAAGCATCTACAGGAGACAGTGTAATTTAAATGCCTAGAGTGGGATACCTATATGATCAAACCACTTACACACTCTACCAGGACTCACAAAGAGGCTTAAAATAGCACACTGTGCTGAAGTTACCCCATTCTACAGGAGTTTGAGTTTGCAGCATGCTTACAAGACAAGTTTGTTATATATATGTACAGAGCCACAGCAGAGATAAAATCAACTGAAGTTGCCATGTAATACTGTTGGGGGAACTATTATCTGCTCTTCTCCACTTTATGAGTTATTATTTTCTGCATAAATGCAGATTATGTGCAGGAACCAGAACTTTTATTTGACTCAAAGGTGCCATGTACTTTCCTGGCACTAAGATAGTATGCAAGGACATGTATGCAGCCAATATATGTTGATACTGATAACCAATATTTTAAATTCTCTGTAGGAAGTCTGCATGTAGCTTCTTCTCACAGTCACTCCTATCTTTGCCACACAGATCTTTACTGTTAACATGGCTCCAAGCAAGAACAAAAAAATATCTTGTTTTAAATTTAGGGTTTCTTCTTCTAGCATCCTGGCCAGTTTCAGCTTCCCTGTATTGTCTGACAAGGCTTTGGAGTACTGGAGGAGATGCTGAGCTATCGAGAAGAGCTGGAAAAAAAATGGGCATTACTGAGCAACAGGGAAGTTTACAAAAAGTGAGTTAAATTCTCTCTGACTGCCTTTCCAAAGATGTTTTGCTAGCTTTGCTAGGAATTAACTACATGAGTAAAGTGAGTAGGATTTGTTCTTTTTTTTTTCTTAAGTAAACCACTTTCAAATAATTTTCAGTTATGGATGTTACCTTTGCAGTGAAGAGGAATACTGAAGCAACACAAGTGAACTCATCTCACCTATAAATAAACATTTTGATGTTGAATGAGGGTGTTGGAAGGGCAATATGTGATGTATATTATTGCTGATCTTGGATTCCATCACCATTTTATCACCAGAGTAACCTGAAGCACTCACAAGAATATGGAGGCACAAGAGAATGGAGGAAGTCTTAGTAAGTGACTGCTCTTGGAGAAAAGGTGCAAGCAGAATCGTGCCTTCTGTGTTTGTCACTTTGGCAATCTTCTGCAAAACTTCCACTTTTCTAAAACTAAATGTATGGATTCTTATACAGTACCTCAGCTAACTGTAAGGGGCAGCCTGTTCCCATCTCCTCCTTTTCCTTTTCTGAGGATGGAGGCTCCACAACCTTTTTGGGCATCCTGTGCCAGCATCTGACCATTCTCACAACAAAAATGTGTTTTCTTGGGTTCACATGGACTTTTCTGCATTTCAGTTTGTGCTCATTGCCTCTCATTCTGTCCACTGTGTCGAGCCTGTCTGTCTCCTTTACACCTTCCCTTCAGGTATTATATGCCTTGATAAGAACCCCCAAGAGCTTTCTCTTTTCCAGACTGAGCAGTCCTAGCTCTTTTAGCCTTTCTTTGTCTCAGAGATGCTTTAGGCTCTTAGCCATCTCTTGCTGAACTTTCTCTAGTACATTCATGACTGTCTTGTAGTGGGGAGCCCTGGACTGGACCCAGCATTCCAGATGTGTCTCACCAATTCTGTTTAGAGGAAAGGATTGCTCACCTTGACCTGCTGGCAATGATCTCTCTCACCCAGTACACGTTAATGCTGTGTGTCATTGCAAGGGCACATCGCTGGCTCATGATCTGATTGTTGTGGCCCTATGCCCTTCTCTGCAGAGCTGCTTTGTAGCCAGTCATACCCCAGCATGTAATGGTGCTTGAGGTTATTCCATTCCAGATGCAGGGTGTGGAAATTGTCTTTGTTGCACTTCACAAAGTTCTCGCTGGTATATTTATTCTACTGTAGAACACTGTTTTGTTTTGTTTTTAATAATATTCATTCTTGCCAATTAAATGAACAGTGTAGCTATTTGGTCCAAGCAATTTTCCAAGTGAATCTTTCATAAGCAGACTTGAGTAACAGGGTATATGAACACAGACTTTATGTACTGCTTGGTTTACTAATACATATTTACTGCTATTATTTCATGATTTTTGAAATCTGTAGTCATATCTCATTCAGATAAGTCTTCAACTGAAGTGAATAAAAGTTTAGCCTGTGTAACAAATGGGTAATAAATGAATAAGACCTTCAGGATCTGGCATGCTAATGATTATAATTTAACACTACTGAAGCTCTTTCCATCTTTAAAGTGTTTCATGAACATTAACCATTCTAATTAATTTCATTTAGAGATGTTCCTACTGTATCTGTTCCTCTGCTGAACACTGTGGTACACTTACTGCTGTATTGTAATTCAAAGGTTGTTATGGTGAAGATTTTGACAAGAACAGAGAATCCCTTGTGAAGATTTCCAATTGCACTAATTACATCAGAGATCAGAAGTCAAGATTATCCTTGAAAAGGATCCTAGTGCACACCATAGGTATCCCAAGTCTCTCAATAGAAGAGCTATTTTTGGTCAATCCACCACTTTTTCAGCATGCACCTGCTGTGGGGGTAAACAGAGGTAATAACTTGCAGAACTGATTGAAACCCATGTTAATGTTCAGTCTCAGACTGAGAAAAAACAAATGAGGAAACAGAGAACCCGTGTAACTATCCTACCACTACCAGTCAATTTGCCTAAGGCAGAGGAAGTAGGACATAAGAATGACATGATTGTATGACAGTGAGGCATCTGTGTTTCGTAATTTTCCTATCCTGAAATGCATTATTCAAAGTGTTATCTTGTTAGTTTATCTTACTGGGAGTTACAAAAGACAGTTTAATAGATGCATATCAGTCATTTGACAGATTAGTCCAACTTCATCACCATGGGGAACTTGCTGTCAATTTTGGAACATCTCTCTGCAGGCCTTTTGCATGTGGTGAGGGCAGGCTGTGAGTGTAACTACCAGGCTACCCGAGAGTACAATAGATGCCCTTCTGCTGAGACTTGCTGGCTGTCTAAACAGCTCCTCTTGCTGCTTTCTCAGGCAAAGCTGAGCAGCCAGCATGCCCACATTGTAAGTGCCTGTGCTAGGACACTGTGGAAATGTCCATGCGGAGATACCCATCAGACTTGGAGCGTGTGAGCATCTAACTAAAGCATCTAGAGACATCAGTACAGTTTTGCAGTAACAGTGAAAGTGAGTTCAAAGTACATCATTTCTTGTACATGTTGAGGAGGCTATGACAAGAAGTTCAAGTCCATGTGAAATGTCTAGAAAATGCAACAAGTAAGGACTTTTGGTCTATGGCAACATCACTAGTTGAAGAAAGTCCAGTGCAGTCAACTGAAACCTACTGCCTCCCAGTCATACTGCCTAGCATTAAGCCCCTCTATAGTCTCCTTGGAAACTCTCAGTTGGAAGACTACAAAATGAAGCAAAGCGACATACTAACAGCTTGGAGTTGATCACAGAGCCAGGGCTCAGCCTACATCCCATATCCCTCTTCTGTAACTATTTCATACAAAGCCCACTAGATAACCTAAATATTTCCCTGGAAATTGAGAACGTTACAAGATAGACAATGACTTGAACCTTTGAGAGAAATTAATCCTCTGTAGAAATATGATTTATTTCAATTCTGCATCCTGCAGACAATTGACATATATCCGGAATGACCAAGTGCAAAATCATCTCTTCAGTATTTTACGTACCAGTGAATATTTGATACTTAGTAGCATACAGTTGTAGTTCACAGAGGCTCCTTCAATGGCCTTTCTGATTTCTCTTTGTATGGAGAATCACCCAGCTGCTCCTGTAGGAAAAAAAAAATGGAATTTAACATTGCTTTATAATCAAACATTGGCATTTAACAGACAATTACATTCTTGAAATGGCCAATTCAAAATATTGAATAATTCATGTAATTATTGATTGTCATTATTAAATGATAAATGTTTCTGGAACAGCTCCTATAGAATCTTATTATATTTTTAGAGAATCCTTTTGTTTAAACAGTTGTTCCTTTTCTTTTATTCTCATCACTGCTAAATTTCTTGGCTAATGGTGGGCAGGACCTTAGGATCCTACATCTGGAACCTGAATAATAGTTTGTTCATAATTTAACACCACAGTGGATTTCTCCTTTTTTTTTTTTTATAGATGCCTATCAGTTTTCAGACTATGACTAAATCCAGTTGATGCTGTTATATAAATTTCACAATATATCTACTCTTTCTTCTGAGTTCCTGTACGTTTCTGAAATGTGATTTTGTAGAAGTGTGGTTTTAACTAGCAGTATGTAGCCCTGCTGCACTGTTATACACATTTTTCCAATGAGCCTTGTTGCAGTTAAGGACCAAATGACAGTATGGCTGATTTTTAATCACATACGTATGCATTTTGATGAATTGCATGACTTCTCTACTTCACGGAAGCAATGGAATGGACTGAGGCAAACACCAAGTAGGTCAGTGCAGTTGTCCCAGCTATGTGCTGTAATGTCCTGGGGCCAGGTTGTGGTGTCCCCAGGGCTCCTCAGAAGTCTTTCAGGTTCTTTTTGCTGGGTTTGCTCTGGGGTCTGTGTCTCTGGAGTCTCTCTGTAAATTCTTTTATTTTCCCCAGTTACAGAACTGGGCAGAAAATACCTCCCTGGTTATCCATTCTTCCAAATCCCACTGTGTTTTTCTGACTTGCTGTAGACTCTGTTGTTGCTCACAATCAGTTCCTGTTACTGATACCATTCAGGACACTTCTGGACAAATTTGAACTTTCTTGATTTTCAACAGATTGTTTATGCATCTTGCCTTTTTATTTTCCTTGAGCACAAAAAAATCATTAAGGATTGCTTTTAGGTTTTTTATTTTGAATGGGAGGTTTTTCTAATTTTGAGACAAAGTTCACAGACTTATCCTATCACTGGTACCTATCCCAAATTCATGATAATTCCTGGAAATCCCCAGAACAAGACTCACTATTGCTGACAAGTAGCATGTCTTGCCTTATGTCAGAGGATAAAAAGACAATAGAAAAGTGGAACTTGGATTGATAATCTGCAGTTGAGAAACTGCAGCACAAATAAAGGAAAAGGTTCAAAGGTTTAAAAAGCCTAAAATTCACCTACATGCTCTGGAGATCCCATGATACTGGGGGAATTGGTGCTGTGGTACAAAATAGAGAGACCAGATTCTGTACTGTTATGTGGAGTGATTCTAAAGGAGCGAATCTGATCTACGTTAGTATTTTCCACACCCTGCTCAATTTGCTTGCACCAAGAGTTTATCCTCAGCTCCTTAAGAGTTATTCTGAAGGCCTACAGAGCATCTTGAGTGAAGGAAAAAACATCCCCAGAGATCAATCAGTCCAGCTTTACTAGCACTAAGTATGCTCCCCACCACTGCCCCTTCAGGATCCTGAGATGATTGGCACTTTAATGTTTCACCCTGGATCCTCTAAAGATGTGACTTAATGTGTTGAAAATATAGTGCAAAATTGTGTTAAAAGTGTAATAAAAGCTGTTTACTGTGCTTAATTGTCATAAGTCATTCTATTAAACTGTTGAGGAATATTAACAAGGGATATGATAGTATCATCATATAAAACTCATATACATTTTTTAGCAGTTGTAAAATGTGTTATAATTATTTAATAGCTTTGCAAGTGGATATGTTTGATAATTCACTGCTGTGAGTAAGGAACTGTGCTGTTATTTCAAATATCTGGAAAAACAAAACAGCCTCCATTTAACCTGACAATTACCCACAAAAAAGATCAGTTGGCAAAAAAGTATCATCTTCTTATTGTTTTCCCCACAAAAGCAAATATAAGACAAAGATAGCCTACATCTTCCAAATGTGCTTGTTTATTTTCTCTCCACAAACATATGGATTATATTACCAAAATGCTCTCTACTGAGGGACTCTATCTAAAAAACCCCTTCAAACCCAGCAGAAACAGGTTTTATAATCCTCATTACCTGCTAGTTAATTGCAAGCATAGCATAAGAGAAGAGAAAAGGGTGGAATAGTATTGTTCATGACCTAAAAATCAGATTTTCTAAAATATTAGACTGTTGCTCAGGTGTGAAGTCCGACCGTAGGTAGTGGAGCTCCTGCTTTTACATCCTGTAAATCAAAAAGAGACTGGTATGTCTAAGGAGAAATGAGAAGGACTCAGACATCAAAATCCCTGTTCAGTTCTTATCCAAACCTTGAAAAGCCTCATGAGTTGCCTCAGTTTTTAAACTTTAAGATCCCTGAGAATTCATATTTTCCTTCTGTGTCCATTCAGAGTTATTCCATCTGGAGAGGATGGGTGACTAGTGCTTAGTTGTTGCCTAAATCCACACAGACAGTCCCCACAGACAAGGGACTCTGCCTTATCAGGCACTCTTAGAACTTGCTTATGGCATGGCTAAGAGATATCTATCGGTACGGAGGTGGCTGCTGCTTTCTTTGAAAATGTGCACAAATGGCCTCGTCTGACCATTCATCCAACTACAGGAGACATTGATTCAACCCACTTCTCCAACTCTGCTTTCTCCTCTCACTCCTGAAAGAATGATACAAGTTCTCCAAATCATCTGAGCTCTTAGCACTCAGATATGACTGGAAGGTCATTTGAGATATCAAATTCTCCTTCCAAATGTAGGAATGCAGGTTGAAATCAATGATAAATAAAGCTAGAGGGATGCCTGAAAATCACGTGGGCTGTTTACTTGCATTTTTGTGCCTGATTAATATTGACAGACCATTAAAATAGTTGAAGAACTGGCATGGAAGATCATTTCTGTTGCAGTGCCATCTTATTGCAGGTGCTTTTGACTTCAAATTCTCTCTGCCAAGCTAAAATAAATGGAGTGGATATTTCAGTCTTGAGTTTGTGTCTCCATGTGCATACAGTGGAAATGCTGACATTCGGAACATAAACCCATTTTAGGGTGGACTAGTACAGATATGTTTTGGGGAGGAAAGGGCTTTATGCTTCCTTTTTCTGTGATAGCTAATGCATCATAGCTGAACAAGACTGTGTTTCCTCTTCTCTACCTCTTTACATGTGGCCCTTCAACCAGCTATATCTTACAATGGATCAAGTCTCTAAAAATAAGAGCTGTTCATCCTTGTTTCCACAGTTTTTCCTGAACAGAAAAAAATCTTGCCTTGACTTGCTACCTGACCAAAGCCAGTGATGAACTTCAGGACAGAAATTGAACAAAAACATAAAGGATTTATCAAGGAAAGACAGAAGGTGAAGTCATCCTTCAGACATGACCGTTAGGGACATTCCTTTGCATGGCACATTTCTGTGCAGCCATTTGTGTAGCTGATCCTACTTCTGTCTCCTTCTCTGCCTGCCTGACAGCTCAGCTGTGGTTCAGTCCAGTAAACCAAATGAGACTTTAAAGCAGTTGATAGAGACCTTAGTAACAGGAGAGGGAGCTCTCAGAACATTGAAGGAAATGTTTTGAGGATGTTTACCCAAGGCAAGCAGAGGATAGAAAGATGTCTTTGTTTTCATTAAGGAGGAAGGAGATGCATACACATATCTTTATATTAGCTTGTGGTTTAGGTTGCCTACACCACAAGAAAGACTTGGGATTTGAACATATTTAGGAACTACAGGTATCCACAGAACCAAAATCTGCAAATTCATTGGCTCGCTGTCTATGTTGTAACCCATAGGAAAGTCTCCAATTATGGAAGGAGAAACCACATGACTTTCTCCCTGGGTCAGCTGAGCTTCTCTGGTGGTGCTGTGGTTGCCATAGCACTGGCAGGTGAGTGTCCCAGGTGAGGTCAGAGAGAGCAGTGAAACACAAATTAACTCCTCATCTCACTGGCTTTGTTTTAGGAAAACTTACTGTGGGGATACTAGTAGAATTGTCACTCACTTTCCCTCCTCCCATTGTTTCCTCCAAAGCCCCCACCAAAAGGCTCATTTTAACTTTCCAGAATTATGTCCTATGCACTTATATAGGTGAAAAGTTAACCTAAATAATTAACTAATGTTTCCAACAAATCCCTCTCCCTCCTCTTTTTTTAAAGACAAATGAAGAATTCTTTTATTTAGTAAAAAGATCTTAGGAGAACTTATGTTGATCTTCTCATGGATTTTATTTCTAGAAATTTCCAAGTACACATCAGGCTCAAAACCATTCCTTGTCCATGTTGTGCTTTCAGTTACCAGTAGAATCTTCTCTGCAATCAGAAGACCCTATGTATTTAAAATATGTGTCAGTTATGAGCTAGCTTTGATTGGTAATTATTGCAGTACATTTGCTTTATTAACAGTATTTTTATTACTGTTTTTGAGAATATACACTAGTTGGAATCAACATCTAGCTCTTAGCAGTTGTCAATCTGTAAAATCTTTGTTATCTGGAGACTTATATTAAAGTGTCTAGATGCTTTGCTAACCTGCAAGATAACAGATATGCACATCTTCCCTGTTCTTTGCCTACATGCCTTATACAGAAATTTTCTTACCTAATATAGATATTATTCTTTTCTGCTGTTTATTTGTGTGCTTGAATGAAAAAGACAATAGTGACAGCACAGCTACAGGGAAATTAAAACAAAAATGTGTAAGAACCGATCCTGCTCTCACTTGTGATGATGTAAATGATGAGCTTCTCCATTTACTGCATTACAGACTACTGACATAGGATGTAAGCTTGCACCAAAATCAGTGCAAGCTGAAGACTGTGACAAAGGACAGCATTATCAGTGTCAATGAGGCTCTCCTCAGGTACCAAGGCTTTCCCAAGGAGAATCTCAGCATAATTTCCAGAGATCAAGAAATGTATCAGCAGAAAAAAAGGAAGCTGAAAGACTCCAAATGCTAATTTGAAACAGATCCTTTTCACTTCTCTTCCTAGATGACAAGATGAGCAGTGAGTAATAATCTGTCACAAATCTGAGGAATGTCGAGTAAAGTCAGAGGGATTCTTCAAATGGAGATCAAGAGCAGAAACTTTTTATAAAGTTACAAAGTATACAGAAACATGATGAAAATGGTATATGATCTGATGAGACATAGAACCACATTTAAACAAGAACCTGAAGGAACAGAACATCACTAATATGCATCATACTAATTCTCAGGTAGTTTTGACTAGGTCAAAAATTTCCCAGCAGATGGAAAATTCACTAAGGAATGTGGTTCTCAGAGTCTTAATGATGCAGACCACTTGTGAAACAGTTTTGGCTTAAGAATATGTTGAGTTATTATTTACCAGTAGTGTAGAAGTCCGAGCAGTTGGTTGAAATGTGAAAGAAACTTTTTCTGTCTGAAAAGTTTGAATCCTTACCAGAAGTTCCTAAATGTTACTTCAGTAGGAATTTCTTGATGTTATTTTACCTTTTGAAAATATTTAAATATAGGCTGGAGAAGAGATTGGAACCTGTCTGCTGTGCTGGCGAGCTGCTCTTTTACTGGAGATCCAGATTCATTGCTTTGTAATATTTATATGTGGTATATGAAGTACAAGAGCACCAATAATAGAAAAAGAGGAAATCTCATTCAATGACAGCTTCATCCTAGCAGTGAAGGACTTCCCAGTGGAAAACCTGTTCAGACCTTCTCCCTTCAGGAATAAGTTCTGAATCAAGGAGAGAACTTCATTGCTAGGCGGTAAAGACATAACTCAACTCTCTATAAAATACATTACCAATTATTTGGTGAAACTATCTATCCAGGAAAGGAAGATACTCACATGAGGTGTGTGGGGCTACTGTCCCTACTCTGCTATATGCTTACTTGGTTCTGCAACAACAATAAGGCAGCCAAATATTTGTCCAGTCACATGGATAGTAGATGGTGTTTCTAGTGCACTCAGAAGGGATCTGAATCATCCATGCTCTTGACCTATGCTCACAGAACTTAAGTATTGGGTAAGACAGAGGCAATGATCTTTTCTGACCATTCTCTAAACGTAGGTCATTATCACATAGCTTCTTCCTTACAAACTCTGGGAATGAGCTGCTTGACATTAATGAAAATGACAGTTTGTCAAGAAAACCCTAAACATTTTAAGTCTCTTTCTTCTGGAATACCTTTTCCAAGTCTTCAATTTGCCATCCAAATACAAAAGTCAGTGATTCCTATGGCTTTAGTTTTGATTGGGTGTTACAGTTCTTCCACACATACTGTTTTAGAAAAGGGAGTTTAGCCTGTTACCTTGTCATAAAACTGATGTCTGATCTTGAACTAGAGAAGGGAGCAACAAAACCGATTGAGGAAGTGAGAAAGTAAAATGTGGAGCAGGTGAAAGATTAGAATTTATGTAGGCTTAAAACTGATTGTTAAGAGGGAAGTTATTGAACCTTATAAAAGCCTCAATTGCATGCATAACGTCCCTGTAGCTTACTGTTTCCTCTAATACAAACTAAAGAATTATAAATATGGAACAGATGGTAAGAAACATGTTTTCCATACCAAGAATCAGAAGTGCATCTTCCTGCAGGAAGGTTGTTGGAACAGTTTCTAGGGTAAGTAAAAAATTCTAACCTATACATGACCTACGTGGACAGTACAGGTGGGAAGTTTTGATCACTGAAGTTTGCATTACTTTCTGAACTGCAAAAACCATCTCTGCCTACTAGATGACTTGGTGAGAGAGATTTTCAGTTCTGGAAGAAATAAGCAATTGTTCTATAATTACTGCAGAACTAGACTGTGGTGAATGCTGAGGCAGGCCTGGTCCCTGCAAAGCCAGGAGGAAGGGAAAAGATGCATAGTTAAATCCAATATGCAATCTTTTGAAAGACAGTCTTTTTTGTCTCTCTTCAGGTATTTGTTTTCATCTTTATAATTTCTCTTCTAGTGTGTCTGAAGTGCTTTTCTAGCTATCTCCTAGGATGTGTGCATCTGCAGATCTGATTAGTAGTCCCGAGACAGTATTTTGTACACATGGAAAGCCATCTCTGAACTGTCTACATTTCTCATTCAAAAACCTTGTGCAGAACTATATCTGGGGAGATTCATTGAAGAATTCGTCTGACTGATGAGCTCTACCATGGTTTCTTAGGGTGTGAAAAAAGATCTTTAGGGAAAAAACCTAGGTGCAAGATGGAAATGAAGCTACTTCCAAACTACTGTGTAACCTGTGAAGGTTGGTAAGTGCCTCTTGAGGTTAATTTTATTAATTTTATTAATTTTTATTAATTTTTATTAATTTTATTAAATTCTTCTCTAGACATATCTTTCTCTCTCCCTTCACCATGTATGTAGTCCTGTGGCACAAAAACTTGCCAAAAAACCTAATCCTGAGGTCAGTTACAGGAAATTATTTCAGATTTATGTTATTGAAATGGTGGTAATTAATACAGAATTTCCTAATTAAATTAAAATCTAATTCTGCTTCCTGTTATGTCAGTGTAAATCAGGAGGCTTTTGATAGTGATGTTGGTAATGTTACTAATGGATATCTAATGGCTTATTTTACACTTAGTTTACACTAACTTGAACTTGTATCTCAGAAACTAGTGCTGTACATGTATTTTAAATAAAGAAGGATGAAAAAAGTGTATCTCAAAGTCATATCCATGTTGGGAATTGAATGACCATGTAATTAGACTTAGATATCACATTTCCCTTTACTTAAACCATTCTTTGCTGACTAATTTCTTTTTTATTGTTACTAGCATTGGATTATTTCCCAGAAGCTTGCTTATAGACCGGTGTGCCCAGTGCTAGACAATCTACAAGCACAGAACAGATATGCTGCTGTGAAAAATACATGGCTTAGGAAAAAAAAAAAATGGTACAATCTGTATAGTTGTAGATGTTAGTTATAGGTAGAGATGAATATATCTTCTCATCCTTTGAACTGGTTTAATATAATAGTGTTTTAGTCCAGGAATATATAACAATGCTAAAATGACATTATGCCTGTGGATATACTGATGAAACTTAGCCCTTTGGACACACTGCTGTCCTAACAGGCTTATATCTCTTATGGAATTCTGCTAGTTTGGCATACGGACAAAAGACACTGGATCTATGTATACATCAATAAGAGGCATGCACAATGATGCAGAGGCATTCAGCATGGAAGCCAAGAGATGCTCTCCACCTCTGTAAGATTAGAGGAGAAAAAGATCATGCTGGCACAGAAGAAAGACTGAGTGGTACCCATTATGTACCATTTCAGACAGAATGGTCCATAAAGTAACATCAAAAAGCAAATTTTCTTATTTTTATTTGTTTCCATCTATAGCAATTCCCTACTGTTCTCTTTAAATTCAAGCACCACTTGCTTCCATGATATATTCATCTTTTTAGTCCCACTCCCTGTATTTATTAACCAGATAATCTATCTTTGTCATATAGCCAGTGCCATGATTACGATTTCTATTGGTTCTCAAAATGGCTATGAAATCAAACCCTTTAAGAGCCTCAGGATGGTGACTAGTTGCATAAAGCAGATTATTCTTGTCTGGGGCTTCCAGGAAATTGTTGTACTTCACTTATTACCTGTCTTTGAAATGAAAACATCAAGATCATTTACGTCTGAAATGCTACACTCCACAATATACAAGACCAAAAACTTAATAACATCATGAATTTCATATAAAATAACAATACATGTTTCTGAGATAGCTTTCCCCCTATTTCACATAGTGAAATCATAGTCAATAAACTTACACACCATTGCACCATATAAATGTGTTATAATCCTTGATTGACTGAACTAATCTTTTTTTTTTTTTCAAAACAGGCTTTAAATAAATAAGCATGGTGCAAGATACAAACTCTGGGTGTATGCCTCTCATTGAAGAGACAAGTCCACTCAGTTTATGACACTTAAAAACAGTATAAGCAAAACATAAATGGGCAGAAAGCACTCTTGAAGAGCCCTGCAAAGTGCAAGTAATCCAAGTGGTCCTTAATGGTCTTCCTATCTATTGACTATCTTTTGCTGCCACTTCAGTCTTGGCAATTACTTGGTTTACAGCAGAGCTACAGGGAGGTGTACATTTAAATTATGCATAGAGGTGTGGATTCATTCTACTCAATTTAGGCACCTTGCTGAGATGCTGGAGTAAGGAATGTGGTCACCCAAAACTCCACAGTGAATGGAGAAAACCAGAAAACTCCAGACGGTGATTCAGCTCTTAAGTGGGAAGAATTATCCTCTGGAGGTCATTGTCCCTCTATATTTACTGCAGAGGGAGCCTTGGGCAAAGCTGCTCTTCACTTAGGAGTTTTTTAAGTTGGATTAATTTAGAGACAGTATCTTTATCATATAGTGGAATAAGTAAATTCACTGAAGTCATTGAGTTTGTACCAAGTTAAAAGGCACATAAGTGAGAGAAAACCAGCTTCACCTAGTTTAGGAAGTGGACATAACCACGAATCAGTTGTTGCTTTTAGCTATTGGGGCTGGGCAGACAGGAAAAATGGCACAGTCACCACACATAATAATTTGAATGTTCCACTAACTAACTACCAACTACTACTTCACGCTCATCTTCATGTCCTTCCACATGTACATTTCTTCCAAATTTTATGCCTGGGATCCAGGTGCCTTGATATTATATCTCATTTCACTGACTTGTAGCTGAACTGATGTTGCAACGGCATCTGAAGACAGACTTGAACCCCCTGTCACTCCCCTTGAATCAGCAAGAAGAGAGCTCTCTGTGAAGTGAAACTGAGCAGCAAACTCCTGAGCCTATGGGCTCAGCAGAAAAGTTCCTGTGGACTCCCCTGAGCCCAGGGTTTTGCTCAGTGACATGGCAAGAGACATAATCACTGCTGTGATTCTGTCTTTCTCTCACACTCGTTTGTTTGTAATTCTGTTTGTAATTTTCATGTTTTATATTTTAAACATTTCATATAGGGACTCTACCTGAATATGTCTGTAAATCACCTATCATATAGCTGATGTAATACAATAATAATAATTAATTAATAATAGGCCTGTTCCTTGAAGTGTTGAGAACTGCAACTGACATTGATGTCGACCCCTCTCAGAGGAATCAAGTCATTAATAATAAATAATAGCAGGAAAATAATAATATCACATTCTGTTTTTTCTTGCTGCTATGATGAGCAAATCTTTCTTTCCATTTGCTAACTATGTGCATACAGATCAAGTTGCATCTAAGACATGTACCTGCAGCTAACCTGCCCTACACAGGCTCTGGACTATCTACAGAATGTTTGGCAACTTAGTGAAATTTGCAGTCCCTACAGCCTGAAAGTAATAGATCTGAGGGACCAGAATTCCAAGTGTCCTACAAAATAATGATGTGAAGGTTAATTAAGCACATAGCTAGTTATAAAAGGGTATTTTAAATTTGTTTCATAGAAACCTCAAATAATCTAATATCCCTAACAACACTGCCTTTTCTCTCGTTAGAATTTGGCTACTTTCACATGCCATTGAACTTTTCCCTTTAAACTTCTCCATCTGGCCTGCCTACAGATAACCTTGCAACCTAATCTAAGGTGGTAGAGATTAAGGGAGAGTATTTGTTTCAGTGCTGGCCACAAGGAAATTTCTCTGCTGCCACACAGTGGGCTCCATTTGAGGCTGCCAATCAATCATCTTTCAGGCATAAAAATCACTTTTGTAACGAAGGGGTTATTATCAACATAATTCTCTGCTTTTCTTAACTGCTATTTTTCTGAGTCCCTCATGTTAAGTTATTACATCAAAGTTGATTGAAAGCAGTTAAATGGTAATCACTTGATTTTTAACGTTGCTGGAATCTCAAAGGATTGTGTTACTTGTAATTACAGCATTTTTCTTTACTTCTCTTTGATTCTTAGGAGACAATGCTTTCACCAGTATTCCTGGTTAATCTGCCTTTAAAATAGCTTTGTTTCTTCAGCTCATCAATTTTCATAATGCTAGAGAATAAAACACAAAACAGGGAAACTGCACAATAGTTCTTCTGCTGTGTGGCAAAATATATATGTATGTGTATATACAATGAAACCTTAGGGGATTCCTGTGTCTTTGTTTACAAACACAAGTGCGAAGGAAGTCTGTTGCTTGAATTTTTACAAGAATTGACCTTTTTATACCACGAAGTTAATGTGCTCAATTATAAGAAAAGAAAGAGACAATAAGAGAATGCCATGTATATTAGAAAGAACAGATTGCAATTATGTATATTGCATTAAATTTGGTTTAGGATGTGTTTTACACTGCTTTTGCATTTGCTTGTGTTGCAAGGCTACTAAATTAATAACCCAGCATCCAGAAGAAATAATACACTTTCCCAATAAATTCTTACATCTCAGAAGCAAGGGTGCAACTTGTCATTTTTACGATGTGTTTGAGTCCAAGATGGAGGAGTGTCTGTTCGTGCTATTAGAATTTTTAGGAAGGTTAATGTGTTTTCTGGCCACTCTTAATATTGGGAAATTATATCCTTATGTTTGCTAAACTGAAAACTCCACTGAACTGAAGCTAAGGGTACATATATAGAGATCCTATTTAAAACAGAGGATATATTGTTTAATCCTTACCATAAGGATGTCAAAATATCAAACAATTGTGTCAGTACCTGAAATAATAATTTGTTTGTAGCACAGAAATGTTGGTTTAAAGCTTTAAATTAATTTTCAAAGGCATGGAAGCCCACAGTTATTGTTAGCAGTTGTGGGCTAAAATCGAATAATTTAAAATATACTTAGGAAAACTCATGAATCTTCTGTGGATCCCACACTGACACAAGTTTTAACTCAGAACAAAAATTCAGTTCTCACATAAATTTAGGACTCTGCCAGATCAATCTTTCATAATAATGGTTTCCTTACATTTGTTTCCCACTTCATCAAAGTGTACCGGAGAGTTCCAAAAAGGTGTCTCACTACTGCAGTTCTCAGATCACATTTTCACACAGCAAGAGTTTGAATTTGTGCATTTGATATTAAGCAGGTATATGACAGAAGATGTAGGCATCTCTTGGAGTGGGATCCAGAACTCCATCTACCCATTCCTCACATAATGCCTTCTATGAAGGGGTGCAGAAGTGACAATCAATTTCTGGCCCAGTGAAGCTTGGATCTTTCCTCAGGTCATATACTCTTTATAGGGCTTAGGCAGAGCTTACCTCTGAAAAAGAGATTTTCATTCTTGCTTTTAAAGTACTGCTTTTTCTAATTAAGAGAAAAAAAAAAGTACTTGGAATTTCTTCAAGAGAATTTCAGTGTCAGAGCATGCGTTCAAAAATATATGTTCCCACACATTAAGGTATACTACTAAACAGAAAACCAATTTGTTTTGAAATGATATCTTTATAGATCATCTCATCACACTTACTTCAGTAGGCTTTTAAGAGGCTATGGTATTCACTCTGGGAGAAGAACTGTTTCTTATCCTCTTGTAGATACTTTCACTATATTAGATGAAAATGTGTAATCAATATCACTGTAACATCCCTGACAGTAACATTTCCAGAGATGTCTATCCAGCTATCCAGACATGATTTATCAGTATGTGGCTATTTTAGGGTGCTAAAGAACGTTACATCTTTTTGCTCCACAAAAAGGTCCATTCTCAAAAGTCGCCTATTTCTATACACTCTTGATTGCATAGCTTTCTAGGAGAGGGATTTTACTTCATGTAAAAATGGAAGAAAATGTAATTCCCATTTTTTCAGGGAAACTTTTGGTAACAATCTGGTTACTATTGTCTCCCATGTTGTCATTTTCCTCAGCTGCAAATCTGTTTCCTTTCACAAGGTTATACATGACCTACTTCTACCAATGGAGACAGACAGAGGAAAGCTTCATGCCTTTTAGTCAGACAGACCTGGCTGCATGTAGCTAATAGCAATGACAGTTGTGTCAGTCAGTGTTGTGCAGAAGAGTAAAAAGGTATATGGTGTTTGCTGCACTGGCAGAGAGAATCTGGCATTCTACAGCCAGTATCACTGTGGAAAGGTGACTTGTCACTGTTGTTAAGCTGGGTTTTAAGTATTTTGTAGGAACATTAAAAGTGAGCATTGCCTTAGTGATTATATTTGATATAAAATACAAGTGCAAACCACTTCTCATAGGGTGTTGTAGAATTAGTACTTATTTTTTGAGAAGCTTTGCTATAGAATACACCCCTTTCAATGGCAGAAGTCTTCTAAACTCCTGCCTCTGAAAATGAGTATAAAGTCTTTGCCCATGAAATATTGATGAATTATATTTTTCTGTTTCTAAACTCTTTTATTCTCCCCCAAACACAGTTCTCCTTGAAATTATGGTATGCTATATTCTCTTGTGCTTCATACATTTATGTACATAAAGCTATTTCTCATCCAGTACTTCAGTAAGACTTCTGGTGTGACTAAGGACAACTTGCATGAATAAGAGTTCTTAGGATCAAAGGCTTTGAAATATTCTGCTCTTGTTAAGTCACTGATGGCAGTCAGTGAGTAGCTCACACCAAAAAAAAAAAAAAAGCACAAAGAACTGCTTATGAGCAAGCCTCATTTGAAAGCAGGTGCTGTTGCAGTTATCCAGCAGAAGACTCGGTTCCCAAGTTGTCCGTAGACTACAGAAGAAAGATATTTAATACAAAAGGATTGTCTCATTGACCCAGCTTGATCTGTGTTTCAAAGGCAAAGCTGGGAGTGCACTACAATGAGCTTCATGTATTGATCAGTACAAGAAAAGAATGACATAACTCAGCCCATGCCATTGTCCTTTTTTTACATTTTGTCTCCTGCTCCTACTCCTTTTCAAGCTTAAAAAAAAAACCAAACAATTAGTTCATCTTAAAGAGATTAGACTTCCTACTCATAATCTGAAAAAAGATTCTGAGAAATCACAGGTATCCTGGAGGGGTTTGTTTTTGCTTTATGCATTTTTTTTTGGCTTCACACAGCAAATAAATATTTCTAAATGAAGACAAGGCAAGAAAAAGAAGTGGGAAATCTTATTTTCTTTCCTTTTCTTTCTCTCTCGTACAAACATATATGCACGCACGCACACACACATAAACAGAGACACACACTAGTTTTGCAAACTGAAATGAATATGGACATCACTGCGAATAATCTCTCAGCTCCTCATTTTCCATTTTTGTGGGGATAATGAAATCAATTTAAAAAGACTAACAACAGACTGTTTTCCCATGAGTCAAAACTAATTTTCTGATATGAAGCAAGGAGTTCTATACAGCAAATAGTGTGGAGTATTGGAAAAATTTTAATGACCTAGATTTGGATGGCTATATTACTCACAAGTGGCAATGCATGAATTATATAGGTCAGCCTTGCAAAAACAGATGTCTTAGCTACCAAAAGTCCTATTTGCAGAAATCAGAAAGAGGAATTATAGGTTATAATTGGTTTGTAAAAAAAAAAATCTCAGATGGAGCTGTTGCCTTGTTATTAAAATGACTGAATGTCAAATGTTGACTCAACTAACTTGTATGAATTCATTCACCCAGAGGAATTTGCATCACCCACATTAGGTCCCTTATACAATGCAGAGAAACAATCAATTAAGCATGGATTGCACCAAAGTCAGCACGCTTACTGCTTACTGTCAAAGATAGTTACTACAAAGCTCAGGCAGTTGGTACAATTATATTGGCTACATCCAGGAAGAAAAAAAAAAAGAAAAAGAGTTTTCAACCTTGTTTGCATTTAACAAGCTGCTCTGGGCCTCCCACAGTGGCTTCCTATTTTAGAGGATGCCTAGGTCTTTATCCTACTTGTGAGTTCAACAGCATCTATTTGAAGGACTAAGTGCAGTTGAGGCCTTTAAAACTGCAGTGTAGGAGAAGAAAGAGACACTATCACGCTTTTATGTTCTGAAAGGTTTATATGAAGTCACCATTTAAATAAATTTATTTGAATAGGCTCAAATTTTCTCAGACATGGACAGAAATTGAATTAAGATCTCCTAAGGCTGCAGGAGTGTTGTTGGTAGAAATGGTGGATCCTTATAAGCTGGGAAGGGAAGGTAGGCAGAAAACTCTGGCATGGTCAAGCCTAATGTGTACTGGGCATGCTCAAAAGCAGAACTTTGTGTGCCTAATCTCTTTATGGAACTATTACCTGGTCAAAATGACTCCAAGACTCTATAGAACAATGTCTGCCTGTACCAAGATGCTGCCCTTTCTATCTGTATTTTTATGTGGATTAAATGTAT
This sequence comes from Urocolius indicus, assembly GCA_013401255.1. NCBI lineage: Eukaryota > Metazoa > Chordata > Aves > Coliiformes > Coliidae > Urocolius > Urocolius indicus. The sequence continues at coordinate 71,937 of WBNH01005230.1, forward strand.
TCACGTGTGCCAAAAAGCTCTTTTCCATACAGAAAAGAAAGTTGTTTTTTTTTTTTTTTCTGGATTACAAGGCTTGAATAAAATTATTTTTCATTTGGAGCTTGGTACCTCTTTCTTTTTCAGTGGCATACAGCTTAGTTTCTAAGTCTGCAGGTCCATCAGACTTTGGACATACAAACTTTTATATTTCCATTCATAATAGTTTTATTTGGATTACTGCTTGCAAGAGAAACAAAGCTTTGCAATTCAGTCATTATAAAAGGCCATTATTAATTTATTCCTGTTGTGCTAGAACTTGATAGTCTGTCTGTGTGCTTAAAATGCCTTTGTATCTTGTTCTTTGTAATCTCCTAGGCATGTAATTTAATTAACACATGTACACTGCTTTGAAGATGTAAAGCGATATATGAATGCTTAAAGCACCAAATTAAGGCTTTCATGGGTGAAGCAGTGGGGCAGCAGGCAGGAAGTAGAACATGCAAGCAGCAGTGCTTGAAGGTAATTATTCCTGCAAAGGGTAGGAGCAAGTATAATGCCTCAGAATTACTGTGGGGATTAAAAAAGGAGTATCAACCGTTAAAACACCACCTGGCTTTTGCTTCCATCCAGTGACAAAGAATAGGATATCTGATGCTATTGAACTCTCTAGTTCCCCTTAAATATGATGTATTATTTTTCATGGAAACTTCACCGTGCAGTCCTGTGAATGAGGAAGGAAGGTACCACAGGGGAGTTTAAGACCAAGCCATTTAGACCCATATTCTGCCAACTGTTAAAACAAGAAGAAAATGGATTCATTAAGTTCATGTGAATAAAGTCAAACAGATTCATGCCTGTCAATTATGGATGGTACTGAGTAATGGATAGGATACATTACATCCTCTTGTCAGGGGTACATCTCGTCAGAGGTGTTTTACAAGAAAAGGTCATACATAGCAAAACTACTTTAGGACTTTAGCTGGGTTGGTAGCATTAGTTCCATGCAGTAAAATAACAAAATGTCATACATGTGAGTATGCAAATTGCTCAGATAAGAGAAACTTAACAGGCTGTTGAAAGACATTTGTGGACTTGGGAGCCACTAACTTTCCAGTAGTGTACAGTTGTTAGGAGGCAATTTATGGCAGCAAGGATGGAGTCAATTGCCTGAACACAGACATCTAGTGCCATATGAAAAGCCTGGGCTAGCAGATATGGTGCAAACCCTGTGAGGGACACATGCCTTTTCAGAGCAGCAACTGAAGCTCAGGAGAACATTGATCTGCCAGTCTTGTCTGGCAGTCCTGCATAGATGTTAGAAGATGTTAAAATGTTTCAGATGGCACAGGCTGCTTATGTTTATGCAACTGAATCCCATCCATGCAGTCAAGTGCCACTGTTTGGCATCAGAAAGAGTAGTAGTGGCTTGGTTTCTCTTCAATTTCCATGCCATTAATCTTCTTCTGGAACCCTTGCATGTGGCACACATCACCCCAGTACCATGACTGTTAGTTACAGGCTACATCAAAAAGTTAGATTTTAATAGATTTTAACTAAAAGAAAATAACATTGCTCCACTGTTTTTTTTTTTTTTTTTTTTTTTTT
>WBNH01005230.1:73981-151205 GCA_013401255.1 Urocolius indicus
CAGACAGATGGGTTCATCTTTTATACAAATATGTAAAGCTCTGTTGCCACCAGTCTTCCAGTTTTGACTTTCATTCTAATTGCCCTGGGAAAACAATTTACAGATTTTAGGTCTTTTTCCTGTAGAGATGTGTAAATTTTCAAATTCAATCATTATAATGATGAACACGTGTTGAAGAAACATACTGAAAACAGAATATATGTCAGGGAAATTTTTTTCCAGTATATCCAAGTAAAATCTATTCTAATCAGTGTATTCATTTTTCAAAGGCAACAGAACAACAAGACATTTCTAGAATTACAGTTAATGATGACAGCTGAAAGAGAAAATAGTGTGTGAAAAAGTCTATATGTAGAGTAACATTTTTCTTTTTTTTTCACTAGTTTAGTGTATCTTGATGAGCCTACTTAGTCTTAGTTCCTGTAGAGGCTTGAATGAAATTAAAGAGGTGCTGTCATGTCATTAGCAGCAAAAAGTTTGGATTCTTCTAGAAGAAAGTTCCCTCATGTCAACATATCAGCTTTAACAAAGCTCTGCTTTGCTGTCCTGTACACAACACAAATTTGAGTCTAGCAGTTCGTAGACTTTATTTTTTTTGCTTCTGTAGAAATAAAAAGAACAAATCCATGTACACGATCTAAAAGTAATCCATCTATATTGCCTACTGCCTGAATAGGTTGACTAATGAAAACTGATGATTATCTGCTTGGAAAATAATGGGCAAATTTCCTTTGCTGTAACTTCACTGACTTCAGGCTGTACTGTGTTTTAATTATAGCATGTTCAAACCAGACTCAACAAAGAACTAGTAGATGTGCTAAAGGGNTACAACAAAAGGTTATGTTTTAATAGATTTTAACTAAAAGAAAAAATTGCTCCCCTGCTTTTTTTTTTTTTTTTTTTTTTTCAGATGGAATTCTCTGCCAATGACTACATTCAGTCATTTGCCAAGGATTGTACAAACAACCTTTGTCAAGGATGTTGCAGTTGCATGTCTTAGGGCATTTCACTCTAAAGACGAGCCAATCAACACCAATATCACATTGCATATTAGTACAGGAGAAGCATTATTTTTTTCTCAGCTGGAAATTGTTCTTTGTGCATTTTATTGTGATTTTGAAATTTGTTATTTGCTGTGGAAACATTTTCATTTTTTAATATGTGCTTTATCTTGTTTTGGATGGAGATGAGGAGGAACCAGCAAATCAGCATATTTCTCACTCTGACTGATGTGTTCACTTCTGATGGGGTTTATCTTGCACATGTTTATTATATTATTCACAACAGGATCCCTATTATGAAGCAGATTAATGTTGCTATTCATTTAAAGCAGATGCACATTAAGTGACAGTCACTGAGTCATTGCTTTTTATATATCAAGGATATCAATACAAAGGTTGCTTTTGGTTGACACAGTTACATCAGTCAGTTTGCAAAGGATAGCTATCCTTTAGTACCAACAATAACATCCTAATTTCTACTGTATAGCTTGTTGTTGCAATGCTGCCCTACCTTGGTTTTGTTGTTGCTGTTGTTATTTTTATAAGAGCCACCAGATATCGCAAAGCAAAACTCATTATCAGCTTTCTTAGGTAGCAGTGCTGTATCTCTCTCCATTTTCTTTTCTGAACAGTGAACAGACAGATGGGTTCATCTTTTATACAAATATGTAAAGCTCTGTTGCCACCAGTCTTCCAGTTTTGACTTTCATTCTAATTGCCCTGGGAAAACAATTTACAGATTTTAGGTCTTTTTCCTGTAGAGATGTGTAAATTTTCAAATTCAATCATTATAATGATGAACACGTGTTGAAGAAACATACTGAAAACAGAATATATGTCAGGGAAATTTTTTTCCAGTATATCCAAGTAAAATCTATTCTAATCAGTGTATTCATTTTTCAAAGGCAACAGAACAACAAGACATTTCTAGAATTACAGTTAATGATGACAGCTGAAAGAGAAAATAGTGTGTGAAAAAGTCTATATGTAGAGTAACATTTTTCTTTTTTTTTCACTAGTTTAGTGTATCTTGATGAGCCTACTTAGTCTTAGTTCCTGTAGAGGCTTGAATGAAATTAAAGAGGTGCTGTCATGTCATTAGCAGCAAAAAGTTTGGATTCTTCTAGAAGAAAGTTCCCTCATGTCAACATATCAGCTTTAACAAAGCTCTGCTTTGCTGTCCTGTACACAACACAAATTTGAGTCTAGCAGTTCGTAGACTTTATTTTTTTTGCTTCTGTAGAAATAAAAAGAACAAATCCATGTACACGATCTAAAAGTAATCCATCTATATTGCCTACTGCCTGAATAGGTTGACTAATGAAAACTGATGATTATCTGCTTGGAAAATAATGGGCAAATTTCCTTTGCTGTAACTTCACTGACTTCAGGCTGTACTGTGTTTTAATTATAGCATGTTCAAACCAGACTCAACAAAGAACTAGTAGATGTGCTAAAGGGAAAAATCCTCCTTTGGTCGGGTGTCAGACTATTACTATTATTTATTTAAGTGCTTCTAACGTGACAGTCTTGACCTACTTGGTCTTTTCTTCTGCTAATGGCTGTGAAATTGAAACAATTCACTTGGCATTTTAGACTGTCATTAAAAAAAATGCCCAAGAATGCCAGAATGGAGACATTTCTTGCCCATTTATGTCACTACAAGCTTCTTAAAAGAGTTGCTTTGCTGCACGATTCACAGTTAAGAGGACATAAAATCCTCTTGCGACAAATTATTGTACTGAGAGCACAAAACCAAGGTAAATTCATTCCAGACACTCCATGATTACTCATTTTTTAAGATATCAGACAAAATCTTTAACCTTAACATCAGTGGAAGGCTTCTTGTTCAATGGGGTTATACTTGAACTCCTAGTGGCCCCCATCACATTTCTTTGTGATTGAATTGTCAGTTCCTGCAGTGAGAAACTTGGCCAATGTAACATGAACACAGAACAGTGCTGGATTGTCTTGTCATCATGAAAGCATGCTTGGGGAATCTGTGCCGAGCAGTAGAGAAAGGAGATGCAGGTCGTGACTCCAACACGAATTTCACTCAGGAGCTTTTGTAGGTCATTTCTCCTGCCTCTACATTCCTTTTTTAAAACTTTTTTTTTTTTTTTTTTAAAATCATTCCACATTTGCTCCCTGGGCTGGTTTGCTACCAGGTGGACTATGGTGGTTCACATATTCACGTGTCCAGCAGGGTTGAAGAATTTAGGAGAAGGTGCAGAGGACCGAGAATTGCTCCTTTTAACAACCTGGAATAATTTTCCAATTTGTTCAAGCTGTCCTCTCTGCAAGTAAACTGAACAATTAAAGGGCATTCACTTATTTTTCATGCACTGAAAGTATGAATTTTTCATTACGTTCCAATTCACATTTTTTTCCCCAGCTTCATTAACTGTCTAGTGTGAACTTTATTGTCTACACATTCATACACTTTAACTAGCTGGTGTATTTGAGGGAATATTTTGCAGACTCTGTCTTCTCTTCCTCTCTGCACAAATTTAGTTATTCTCTGAAAGGGAAAAGAGAGAGAAAGGGAAGAATAAATAATAATCAAAAAGCATGTTTCTTTTCAGGCAGCAGCACTCGGCACTCTGCTGCAAACCATGCTGTGTAGGATCTTGTAAAGCTTGACTGGAAACATATTATCATATTAAAAATGTGTGTATCTCTTTCTTCCCTCACTCCTCCCTGCCCTTACAAGTAAGTAAAACACGGTTTTCAAGGGAATTTTGCTCTGGCAAACTGCTGCATTCTCTGTAGAGCTTCAAAGACACGAGTTTTTAAGACCTTATTAAAGACAAAGTTGGAGCAGATAGACTGGCAGCATTATGGCCATTTCAGGTGAAAAAGACAGGACTTTTCAGAGACTCCTCCAAGGGCATGTAATGAAAACTACTTGGGAGATATCCCCATTGTGAATGCCCAGCTGCCTAACTCAGATCTATTGCAGCAGTTCAGGAATGAAATAGAGTGACCTGACCTGATTAAACCTTGACAGCACCCCGCTACCAACAATACGTGCACCCTAACTGCTGCTCCCATTCACAAGCGTGCGTGTGGGCTGTTAATGTCTTGGGCTGTGTTTACAAAGTCATTGAAGTCAGCATGATGTTGGACAGTGGCAGCAACAGTCTATTCCAATCTAATGCACAAAAAGGCTGTCACACAGGAGGAGAAAGATTACACTTAGTTGCAGTGTAGCTGTGAAAGTGGACTATTAACTCCTAATACAGCCCTTTTTTTTCTTTCTTTCTTTTTCTTTTCTTTTTTTTTTTCTTCTGAAAATCTGGAGATGTGGCTTTAAACCTGTGACTGCTAGAGAAAGTGAGAGCAAGCAGTGGCAGATTGGCGAAGTCTCAGGTCAGAGTGTTATGTGATGAGCACAAGCCTTCCCTCTGGAGCCAGCAGCTGCTGCCTTCTGCCCATCTCTACCTTTTAATGCTAATACTACAGGCACTCACCTCACGCAGAAATGCACGTACCCTAGCTCAACATGCTATGAAGTGGGGAGAGAAAAAAGACATTTTTCTGAACTAAATCCAGGTGACAGTGATATGATTTTGGCACCAAATGTTTTCCTTTTGGCTATTTAGGTTGATGTCATTTGGCTAATTGTCAATACTTGGAGAGGACTTGGACTCTTTAAATTTAACACTCTTGGTCTGGGGCTGCTTGAACCTGTCACTGACTGCATTTTAACATTTGTTGCTTTCTATTTTACTTAGGTAACTAATTTGATAAAAATAAAAAGAACTAATAGGATTTGTTCCTTGAAATGTCCCTTTTCCATTTTTAAAGTTATTTCGTAGTATTGATAAGCTTTAATGTCTCTCGGAAGGAAGATGGAGGGAACATTTAGTGACTGAAGCAAAGCCCTTCCAAAAACACTGGATTTGTTTCAGACCACCAGATTCCAAGAAATGCAAACTTCTTCAGAATTTAAGCATCTGTTTCAGGTGGCACTTCAGAACAGCAGCCTTCAACCACAAGCCAAACTCTGAAGTCAGATCAGCTCATTTGGGATGTGTATTTTACAACACAGTTTCCTAACACCTGAAACAGTGTGAATCAAGTTTTTCTAAATGCCATTTGAAAGAACAGAACACTCAGAAGAAAAAAAAAAAGTAATCCATTTTCCTGTCATAGCAATGTTTTGATAAGTGTCTGATCCAAGTCCTTCTCCTAGTCTAGGGTGCACTAAGTAAAGAAAGAGACAGACGTGTAGCAAAGTTGCTGGCTTTTCAGATGTTTACACTGGCATTAGCTTTTCTTTCTTGCTTATCAATTATCACTTGCTTATCACAAGTATCACTTGTTTTAGTATGGGGTCTCTGTAATTTAAAAGGTGTTTCTCATTTACCGGATTTGATCACATTTTATGAAAATCATGGTTCCTATTGAGAGAAATTGTAGATTTTAGAGCAATTCGATGAAGCTTTGGACATAAGTCTATAACAAAGTATTTACTTCTTACTTTTAATGTTTATATTACCAGCTGAAGACATCAACTGAGATGTGAATCTGCAGTGACAGCTCATCTACTTATCTGTTGGAAGAAAAAAAGGTTTAAACATTTTTAATGAAAACAATGTGTTATTGTTGTCATTTTATAGCAAAATGCTAGGCCTGTGGAAGTTAAAGGAAGAAGTAGGCACTGCATCCAGGTCTTCTGAGTCGTGATTTGCAGAAATATTATTCCTGTTCAGATGTATAAATAGACTCTTTCCACTCAGTGCATAAATTCCCTGAGAAACTGAGACAGTCTGGTATTTCAAAGTCGGATTCTATATTTCTGAGTGAATGTGCAATAAAGAAGTGGAGAAAAGGAGAGAAAAACATGTCATATTAACTATAAGACTTTACTTCTGATGTTTGTGGAAACTATCTCTGGCTCAGATACTGTATGAATGAATTTTTACAATTGAGGCAAATGTTGTGAAGCCTATTTGTATCACAGCATATGGTGAAATGAGCAGTTTCCTATGCACACTCATGATGGGACAAATAAGAGGTTACAGAGATTCAGTCCAGTAAATGCCACTCAGCCAATGCCACTGCCTGCTGCAGGACTGGTCACTCCCTGTCCTATGGGACTGATCAGTGCAACCATCCAAGGGCCATTTTCTTTTTTTTTTTTGGTTGTTCACTTGGGTTGCTGAGAAGTAACTAAGGCCAAAATTTGAGCTGCAGTATATTTGTTACTGCAAATGATGTATGTTGTGAAAAGAAGGCAAGTCTTTTGCTTATAGCTCAGGTAAAATCTGCAGGCTGGCAGTTGGAACAAAACCATTTTTGTTCACAAAATTAATGAATTTCCCTTGAATGTCTCCAGGGAAAAATAAATATGGAGCCCCCTGAATCCTGAATCTGTTTTTACAAATTCAGTTTTAAAACAGAAACACACTTTAACCCCAGACTGCAATGAAAGAACATGCCAAATTACACATACACTATCTGAATAGGGAAGATGTACTCTAATTGTTGGATATAAGCTTGACTGCCTTTGAATTAACAGTTAAAGCTGTATTCATTAATCTGAACAAGGAAGAGCAGGCAGACTGTCACAACATACCTCAGTTCAGTAGTCATGCAGAGCAGGTGAGAGAAGCTAACCATTTACAAAGTGAAGCAGCTGATCTCCATCAGCCCCATCACTTAATGATGAAGAGAAAAAGGCAGCCAACTGCAATATCCAAAGAAAGATTTATGATATATCTGAAAGTCCAGAGTCCCAACAGGCAATGTACAATCAACAATTACCCAGAATGATTAGACTTAATGTTTTTAAGTGCTTTGCCAACTCAAGAACTACTAAGGACACAATTCATAAATGTATTATGGTATTATGTATTGCTGTACATAGAGCTTCTAGGGGGCAAAAAAAATCCTTTGGGAAATAAACATGAAATTCACTACTTTTGAAGAAAGCAATGAGAACAAGAAAGCCAATTCAGAGAGAAAATGACCTGACTTCAAACTAACGATGAGGTAAGTTGAAATGCAAATTTTCTCCAAACAGGAGCTGATTAAGGGAACAACTGTTGTTCACAAAACTGGATTGAATAAAAATTTCATTGCCTAATGAAATTTTTACTTCCTCTTAGCCCTCCCCTTCCCCCTCCCTTCCCCATTTAAGAAGCAAGTTAAGGGTTAGCAGATTTGCCATTGAGAAATCTGGATATTTAAACTCTAGGTGGCATTGTTGTTGAGTATGAATTGTGATATAAAAACTCTGGCAAGTCATAGAATCATAGAAATGTTTCAGTTGGAAAACACCTTAAAGATTATCAAGTCCAGCTGCTAACCTAACCCTGCCAAGACAGCCACTAAACCACATCCCTCAGCACCTCATCTATATATCTTCTGAATTTCTCCAGGGATGGTGACTCTGCCACCTCTCTGGGCAACCTGTGCCAGTGTCTACAATCCTCTTAGTCAAAAAGTTCTTCTTAACATGCAATCCAAGCCTCCACTGGTGTAACTTGAGGCCGTTTCCTCTTGTCTTGTTACTTGGGAGAAGAAACTGACTTCCACCTTGCTACAACCTCCTATGAGGTAATTGTCTCACCTCAGTCTCTTTTTCTCCAGGCTAAATAGCTCCAACTCCCTTAGCCACTCCTCCTAAGACTTGGACACCTCAATGTTCTTCTTGTAGTGCGAGGTCCAAATCCGAGTACTTGATGTGCGGGCTTACCAGTGCCAAGTACTGGCCACAGTGCTGGGATATCATGATGCTACTTTCTTCAGTTGCCCGTCCTACCTCTCTGCCAGAGGGTACCAGTTCCCTCATGGAAGTTGGTAAAAAGGAGTTGCTGGTGCTCCACCTGTTCTACTTTGCATTCTGGCATTTTAGTTAAATCCACTCTCATCAGTAGTGTGAGCTAAAAGCAGTCAGGCTAGGACATTTCAGCTGTGCCTTTTTTTTGGCGGCTTTATTACTGAGGTGGTATATGCCAGCAGAGAAGTAGGGGTTGGAGTTGTTTGAGTCAACAACATTTTAAAACACAGTCAGGACTTATAAGAGCTAGCATATAAAATCCTGAGATTTTTTTGGTTTTGTTTTTGCCTTAATCTTCCCTACTGATAATATTATGGAGTGGGACACAGCAGAGGCAGCAATTCCATAGATAATCGTTGTGAGAAGGAGCATTCATCTGAAAGAAATTAAATTGTTTCGGCAAGTGTATCTCAACTGGAAGTGTAGTCACAATTTGAAACAGCTTGGAAATTGCTGATCATAACAGTCTTATAAACATTACTTTTGAAAGGTCTGTGCTGATGCAAGTTGCTTGTCCAAACCACCTGGGACAGGTCTTCAAGTGACCATTTCATCACGTTACCACCAATTCCCTGAGCTGAAACACCTTTCAAGAGTCATACATACAGTGAGCCCTAATAAAACACATAAATGTTTGCAAGTTTCCTATCTGGATATTCCTAGTTACCTAATCAGGGACTCTGAGCAGTACCAGCTGCACCATGTCTGTCATATTTTTTCACCTGGGAGGAATCTAGAATACCAGTGGAAATTACATGTGCTAAAAGACAGCTCTTGGCAGTAGAATGAGAGATCTCACACAGGGCAAGGTCAGTGGGATCAGTGATGTGGAATCACCATTTCTTCAGTGCAAATTAAATATTTTCTGTCTTTATTCTCCTTTATAAAAAGCATTGTAAAATTTGCTCTCACTGACAAATCTTGGCTTATAGTTTCTCTCTCTAGCTGAATCTGGATAGCCTGGAGACAAACATTATATGAAAGAATGGAGGTTTTCGAATCAGTCTGAATAAAGCACTGGTGAAACTTTCATGAGAAAATCTATTCTTCATAGGAAATTTGGGTACATCTCAGGAAGGCTTCCTACTTGTGAATGCAGAATTGACACAAATAATGTATACTATGCTGGTTTTTTTTGTTTGTTTGTTTTGAGATTAACAGTCCATAGTCAACATGTAGCTAAAATCTATTTACACTCAAGGAAAAAAAGCCCTCTCACATGAAGCATGAGGCATGAATAATCTTGCTGCTTTTGAGATTTTCTTTTTGCCTAGTGGCATAGAATTCCCTTCCCTAACTGTAAAAAAAACACAATATTGAGCTCTGAGGCAGATTTGTTGTTGATGCTGTGCTACAGTTAGTCTGGAATACCAAGCCTCTAATATCAGATTTCGTGGACATTAACACATTGGTATTTTCTCTATGACCTTCCAAATATATCTGCTAAAAACAGATGTATCTGTACTTGTCATGAAATGCAATTCTGTGGTGTGCAGAAGACTATGCTGCCTGAACCACATTTCACTATGGCACCTCCCCAGTTTCTGGCATACTGCCACCAAAAATTAATGCTTGTTCTGCTACTCAGCCAAGCTGAGTCTTGTACACCCTGAGATACCTGTGACAAAGGTGAATGCATCTTTTAAATATCTCTTAGGTAGTTCAGGATGTCAGTACTGAGGCAATATAAATTCCTTGAATTAAAATTAGTAAATTTAGACGTTGATAAATTTTTCATACTTGTTTATATTTATTTTTTATGTTTTTGTTCTGTCTTCTGAATTTTCTGAATTTTTTTTACCCAGTGACAACCATTTTTACTTCAGGTCTTTAAGATGCCGTTATGTCCAAAGTGTGCAGACTAAACTGTGTTCACGCCATGAGATCAAGAATGGTGTGTCGGGATCCAGACAAAAGTAGACTGATGCATTTGCTAGGCTTGTGAAATGCACTTAATCCTGTGCGTAATGTGCCTTGGTTTCCATTATGTTTCTGCTCTAAGGGAACTCATAGAGCTCATCTATGAATTGACAATACAAGGTAAAAAAACAAGCAAGCAGCACACGTGCTTATTCATTTTGAAAGTAAAAGAGATGAGTTAATTTCTTAAGTCAAAGCCTAGGTGCTCAGCTGTACATCATGTATTATCTTCATTAATCTACTGTAACAGGAAAGAAGTAGAATGGTGAAGCATACTTATTCAAACTTCAGATACACTTCCTGAACATAATGACTGAACACAGCCTTTAGTACTCCCATTTGTATTCCTGCCTGCTAGTTGGAAGGCAGAAAAAAGTGCTGGGCCTACTTACATGAAGACAGATGTATAAGCATCGGCATTGGGCATTGTGTGATTTAGAAAAATGGCAACTGATGGTATTAGTCAAGTCTTTACATGTATCCCCATGTAAATTTTTTTTAGAGATCTAGAAGCAACATGTTGGTATACATTTTGATTTGCAAACTGAATGGCAAGTGGATGATGGGTTCCACGCTGTGCTTGGACACAGTTTCCAGCTCCCTCCTACTCTGTGAGAAATGACTGCAATCATAAACCCATCACATAATGAAGACTTCAGTAGGAGCAGGAAACACTACCACACCAGGAATTTGCAGGACATCTGGTAAATCAACAACATTATCACAAACATCATGGCCAACAGTCTGAGCTGTAGCAACAGTATATTCATTTTCCAAATGTTCCAACTGAGAAAGCTACTCAGACCATTCCCACTATACACCAGATGGTTGATTGGTAAGCCAATATTTCCTCTATACACAGAAGCTTACTCTTCCATCATTACGAAACATTTTGCATAGGGACCAGATATTTTATTAGAGACAGGATTTTCTCTGGCCCATGCTGAAGAAATATATATACTGTACAATATACACACCACAGTACAGACAAGTGTGAGATATTGGAAGAAATATCTCATTCATTTGTGCTGCTACAGTCCACAAACATGAGAAACCTCATGATAAACTGCCTTTCTTTCATTTTGAACAATGGTAAACGTATTTTAAGTGAACTCCAATGCACTGCATTTTATGAAATATGACAAAATATCAAATCCATATGAATGAATCATGTTGTAATACAACAGTGTCAGGGAGCCACAAAATCAGCCTAGCAATATGGTAGTTCAGGCTAGTGTTTAGAGGTATGATAACTTAGGTTCCTAGTAATTGGCATAGCGCAAGTCCTAGTGCCTTGGTCAAAACTATCTACAAAATCAGTGGAAGTTTTGCTTCATTCAACATGCACTTCAGGTAAAACTTGACAATAGAAAGTTGAATTGACTTTGTGTGTTGACTTTGTAAAGTGCTCTGCAAATCATAATAGTGCCTTTGCCTACAGAGAGAAAGAAAATTCCTTGTATTTCTAAAACTTCCAGCCTTGTTATTAGTCTGGAAATAAAGGTTTTGGTGTAAATGTTCATCTTTCTCCTACATTTCATAGGACATTTGACAAAGCATGAATTAATGGAGCTAAGAACCTATCCAGTGATTTACAGCTACAGCTGTAAGACAGATAATGAAAGTCAGGAAATTCCTTAAAGTTGTAACACATTTAATATTTGTTCCTTGTATGAAACCAAAGATATGATACAGGTGGTATGACTTATAATCATAGTTACATGGTATACTCTTAATAATGTTAGGTTATTTTTTTCCTTGCAACTTCTCCAAACTCTTACTCCAATATTATGGCTACTGTGTATGACAGGTTGATGTTTTTAAGGAAACATCAAAGAAATATCAGGAAGACTTCTGCAGAGAGCTAGGAAAACATATTGCCTTGTTATTTTGAAGTTCTCTTAGCATTTGTCCAGTTAATTTTAGTACTATATTTGGGCAAAGATTTGAAATTAAGCAGCAGTATTAGCCTAGATTTTGGGAATGTGCCATCTACATGGTTCTACATCCATATGTAAACTCAAGAGAGACTTGGTAGAGATTGAAAGGTACATCCTCTGAAGCATCCACACCTTCTGAGCATTATTGATCAAGAAATACAGAGGATGTGTTGTATTTTTATTAAAATTGCTCTTAGTAGTAAGAAGTGGCAGTCTGGTCTTTAGATCTGGATAATGTAGTGACATACTTCAATCAGCACTCATGTACTTGTGCAAGCTCACTCAATAAAATACCTGAATAGACATCTATGTACCTATGTATTTTGCTCAGAATCTATGCTTCCTTTCAGCTTCCCATTTTTTTCAACTTCTCCACTTCATCTCTTTAAACCCTGATTACACAAAGGCACATTCATATGCTTAAGAACAGTAATACCACTGAAGCCAACAGAAGCCATGTATGTAAAATTTTAAATACGTTTACAGGATTTAGTGTTAAACTTTAAATCTGAGATCTCTGAATTTCGAAGTCTATGAGCCTCTTGACCTTTCAAGCATAGATTATCCTTATTTTCTACAGAAATGGTACTGAACATACTGCTTGTGCTTAGGAATAACAGAGACTCTACAGGGGAAGGCTGGCCTCCTGTGGAAAGAAGTGTGGTATTTGGTTGCAAAAAGTGAATGGCAGAGTCAACATAGAAGAGCTTCCAAGCTGGATCAGTCAGGACAATGTAGTTCAAATCCTGGTCTCAATAAAGTAAATGGCAGCTATGCCCTGTGACTTTAACTGTCAGTGAAGAGAAATGACTGTGTAATTGCTGAAATCTGATACTGAACTAGTAGCAAAGAGTCCACATTTTGCAGTCTCAGAAACATTTAGCTGTTGTTTTGTTTTAAAACACAAATAAAACAACAGAAAAAGGCAGGCCAATGCATTAAAAAGAGATTTACCAGAAAGAGTTAATTCTGGTTATACTTTGCTTTAAAAAAAAAGAAAAAGAGATTTAATATACTTTTCAATCATGTCAACTGAAATGCAACTTTCCCCAATGATAGACTTGCCTACATCTATCACAAGGTAAACAATCTGTGCTAAAAGCATAAAGACTTATTTTTCCTTTATTCTTATCTCAGTGAAACAGTCCACTGACAGAAGCGCCTTTTGTCTGGAAGAGATTTGGTCGTGTTTCACCCTAAACTAATGCAGAAATAGAGGCGTATTAGAGAAGTTTTGACTGCCGGTGGCAGTGGAATTCATTGACCATTATTTTCCTCTGTAACAAATAAACACAACTTATTGTTGCCAAATAGCTACATGCAGATTTGCAGTTCCTTAGAAGTAACTTACTTTTCAGTTTTGTCAGAGTTAAAAAGTCATTAATGACAGGTTCTTACAGAAAGAAAAGGGAAAAGGATAAAAAGGCATTAACCTAGGAGACATCATTTTGACAAAACTGAGTGATAGGAAGAAGTATTCCTAGAGGGATGATAAAACACTGCTGAAACACTAAAAAATATGTGGCAATAGTTAAGTGTAACATCAATCTGAAATTAGTGGGGATGGTATTTTACATTGGCAGATGAGGTTGTTTTGTTTTGCATTAGTCTCTTGCAGAATTGAGTCTCTTTATGCCAGACTTCCAAAAGTTTGGGTAGGTGATGGGTAAGGAATATCCAAGGCAAAGCTGCCACATATTGATGTCCAGCCATTGGAATCTGTCCTCCAGTGACTGATCTGGAAGGATGAGCATGGAGCTGAACAATTGAGTTCCCTTGCATCCCCTTACATAAGTGAATTGCTCATAATAGCACGTCTAGGGGTATCTTTGACTTACAGAACAATTTTTTGTTTTGGCTTATGTCAGTCATCTGCATAATGAAAACACATTAATGTTATTCTTCAGGTCTTTTCCATTCTCTTAAAAATTGACTCATTTGTCTTCTGATGGTTTTGTCTGGGACAGGTTAATTTTCTTCAGAGTAGCTAGTATGGGGCTCTGGTTTGGATTTGTGTTGGAAACAGTGTTGATAATACAGAGATGTTTTAATTACTGTTGAGCAGCACCTGCACAGAGTCAAGGCTTTTTCTGCTTCTCATGCCAGTCTACTAGTGAGTGGGCTGGAGGTGCAGAGGAAGCTGGGAGAGGACACATCAGGACAGCTGACCCAAACTGATCCACAGCATATTTCAAACCACAGGATGTTGTGCTTAGCATATAAATCTGGGGGAAGAAGAGGGACATTAGGAGCAATGGTGTTTGTCCTCCCAAGTAATCATTTTGCATGATAGAGCCCAGCTGTACTGTGGGGAACGCTGAACACCTGCCTGCCCATGTGAAGTGGAGAATGAATTCCGTGTTTTGCTTTGCTTGCGTGCATGGCTTTTACTTTACTTATTAAACTGTCTTTATCTGAACCCACGAGTTTTCTCACTTTTACTCTACCAATTCTCTCCCCCATCCCACCAGCAGGGAATGAGCAAGTGGGTGTGTGATGCTTAGTTGCCAGCTGGGGTTTCATTTTGATACAAACGGCATGTGTACCTTTTGATTTTCATGTTGTACAGTAACCTTCAATTGTACATTGTCTCTTGGTGATGTAAAAAGAGTTAATTCCAGCATGGTGGGTTTTTTTAATACTCCATTTTATCAGATATTAAATGATGAAGCAACTGTAGCATATAAACTGTAGCATTGCAATGACAATTTTTTTTAAAAGGCTGGAGTATTAACATACCATGTGCAGGATAGATTTGTCTAAATAATCCTAATATACTCACATAAATCCATTGTGCTTTTGCACTTGGAAGAGCAGAATTAATTTAGTGGTGATATTTATTCTTAAATTTAAAAGTAAATTTGCATTGATAGTATAATAATAAAGAAACCCCACCTGATTGCCTTGCCACTCCCCATAGCCAGAATATCATGAAATCAACTTCCATGCCTACTTTTGTCCTTCGCTTAATTACAGCCTTTGACACCTTCTTAAAACACTCCTTATTTCTAGCCTTTCACTTTCTCCATGTAATATCTTAATTACTCTTTCAAAAAGAAGATTAANATTGCTGAAATCTGATACTGAACTAGTAGCAAAGAGTCCACATTTTGCAGTCTCAGAAACATTTAGCTGTCGTTTTGTTTTAAAACACAAATAAAACATCAGAAAAAGACAGGCCAATGCATTAAAAAGAGATTTACCAGAAAGAGTTAATTCTGGTTATACTTTGCTTTAAAAAAAAAGAAAAAGAGATTTAATATACTTTTCAATCATGTCAACTGAAATGCAACTTTCCCCAATGATAGACTTGCCTACATCTATCACAAGGTAAACAATCTGTGCTAAAAGCATAAAGACTTATTTTTCCTTTATTCTTATCTCAGTGAAACAGTCCACTGACAGAAGCGCCTTTTGTCTGGAAGAGATTTGGTCATGTTTCACCCTAAACTAATGCAGAAATAGAGGCGTATTAGAGAAGTTTTGACTGCCGGTGGCAGTGGAATTCATTGACCATTATTTTCCTCTGTAACAAATAAACACAACTTATTGTTGCCAAATAGCTACATGCAGATTTGCAGTTCCTTAGAAGTAACTTACTTTTCAGTTTTGTCAGAGTTAAAAAGTCATTAATGACAGGTTCTTACAGAAAGAAAAGGGAAAAGGATAAAAAGGCATTAACCTAGGAGACATCATTTTGACAAAACTGAGTGATAGGAAGAAGTATTCCTAGAGGGATGATAAAACACTGCTGAAACACTAAAAAATATGTGGCAATAGTTAAGTGTAACATCAATCTGAAATTAGTGGGGATGGTATTTTACATTGGCAGATGAGGTTGTTTTGTTTTGCATTAGTCTCTTGCAGAATTGAGTCTCTTTATGCCAGACTTCCAAAAGTTTGGGTAGGTGATGGGTAAGGAATATCCAAGGCAAAGCTGCCACATATTGATGTCCAGCCATTGGAATCTGTCCTCCAGTGACTGATCTGGAAGGATGAGCATGGAGCTGAACAATTGAGTTCCCTTGCATCCCCTTACATAAGTGAATTGCTCATAATAGCACGTCTAGGGGTATCTTTGACTTACAGAACAATTTTTTGTTTTGGCTTATGTCAGTCATCTGCATAATGAAAACACATTAATGTTATTCTTCAGGTCTTTTCCATTCTCTTAAAAATTGACTCATTTGTCTTCTGGTGGTTTTGTCTGGGACAGGTTAATTTTCTTCAGAGTAGCTAGTATGGGGCTCTGGTTTGGATTTGTGTTGGAAACAGTGTTGATAATACAGAGATGTTTTAATTACTGTTGAGCAGCACCTGCACAGAGTCAAGGCTTTTTCTGCTTCTCATGCCAGTCTACTAGTGAGTGGGCTGGAGGTGCAGAGGAAGCTGGGAGAGGACACATCAGGACAGCTGACCCAAACTGATCCACAGCATATTTCAAACCACAGGATGTTGTGCTTAGCATATAAATCTGGGGGAAGAAGAGGGACATTAGGAGCAATGGTGTTTGTCCTCCCAAGTAATCATTTTGCATGATAGAGCCCAGCTGTACTGTGGGGAACGCTGAACACCTGCCTGCCCATGTGAAGTGGAGAATGAATTCCGTGTTTTGCTTTGCTTGCGTGCATGGCTTTTACTTTACTTATTAAACTGTCTTTATCTGAACCCACGAGTTTTCTCACTTTTACTCTACCAATTCTCTCCCCCATCCCACCAGCAGGGAATGAGCAAGTGGGTGTGTGATGCTTAGTTGCCAGCTGGGGTTTCATTTTGATACAAACGGCATGTGTACCTTTTGATTTTCATGTTGTACAGTAACCTTCAATTGTACATTGTCTCTTGGTGATGTAAAAAGAGTTAATTCCAGCATGGTGGGTTTTTTTAATACTCCATTTTATCAGATATTAAATGATGAAGCAACTGTAGCATATAAACTGTAGCATTGCAATGACAATTTTTTTTAAAAGGCTGGAGTATTAACATACCATGTGCAGGATAGATTTGTCTAAATAATCCTAATATACTCACATAAATCCATTGTGCTTTTGCACTTGGAAGAGCAGAATTAATTTAGTGGTGATATTTATTCTTAAATTTAAAAGTAAATTTGCATTGATAGTATAATAATAAAGAAACCCCACCTGATTGCCTTGCCACTCCCCATAGCCAGAATATCATGAAATCAACTTCCATGCCTACTTTTGTCCTTCGCTTAATTACAGCCTTTGACACCTTCTTAAAACACTCCTTATTTCTAGCCTTTCACTTTCTCCATGTAATATCTTAATTACTCTTTCAAAAAGAAGATTAAGTATGACTGCTATGACCTCCTTTTTTTCTTTCCATTCCTCACAGTCTTTCTAAAGGTTCATTCCATTTCTGATTGTATTTTCCTTTATGGTGTTCTCCTTTTATTTTTCACAGTTGGTTTTCCAGTCACTGCTCTGGCTGCTCTTTGAGTACCATAGTGAATAAAAAAGCCCACAACCCCACCTTCTACTTTGATAAATGCAGAATTTAGTTAGAAACTAGTATCTCTTTAAGAGGTCAACTGAAGACAAAATTTCATTTACTATTTTTGCATCAGTCATTCTAATATCAGCATCTTCATTGTCATCTCTCTCCATCAATCCCGCCTGCCTTGTCTCCCATAAGACTTTCTGTATGTTCCACCTCCCTTGAAGTGTAGAGGAAATAAAAGCAAATTCCTTACCCTTCCTTTGAAACTCTGTCAGCTGCCAATTGCCTGCCAGTGCCACTAAGAAAACTCATTGACATATTTTGTAACTGTGGAGGTCATTTTAGAACCTCCTTCTCTCTTGCTTTGAATGATGAGAAAGCATCTCACTCTGTGAATCAATACTGCTGTTATTGCTGCTTCTATAAAATGTCTAAGATCCTTCTCTTTCTGAACAGATATT
The DNA here is from genome assembly GCA_013401255.1 of Urocolius indicus. Classification (NCBI taxonomy): domain Eukaryota; kingdom Metazoa; phylum Chordata; class Aves; order Coliiformes; family Coliidae; genus Urocolius; species Urocolius indicus. Next base: position 91,557 of record WBNH01005230.1, read on the forward strand.
GAAAATATTTCTCCATTCTCACAGTTTAAACAGTTTTAACTCTTGTTATATCTTCTTTGCTGAATTTCTTAGGAAAGATATGGTTTGGTTTTTTTTCCTGCAAAACATGCAGTCAGATTTTCCTCAACATCTACTGCATTTGAGTCCTACTGACTCACATCATTGGTTCTGTGCACCTCTGTCTGCTTCAGACTTTTGTTCTCCTAATCCTTCTGGAATCTAATATACTCCTAACATTTAAGTGAATGGTGGAGAATGAGTAAACACTTTTAGATATAGTATATACTAGGTAGCTGAGATCCTAGCATCCAGATCTCACAGTTTAAGGGCAAGTGACTTGATGGAAGAAGGCAAGCGCTGAGAGGATAAGACACACTTTGAATATTATTTTTGCAGATATTTTCAATTCAGATAGCTAAATAAAGGAGCAAACATAAGTAACTGTTTACTAGTTGTTGTAACTCCCAATTGGTTGGGTAAATTTCCCCCATTTTATGTATTCAATCCCCAGGCATCTAATTTGGCTTTATGTGTTACACTGCCAGAATAAGGTGTCTAAACCATTCTGCTTAACTGTTTAAGTTAATCCCACTAGATCTGCATTCTTAAACTTAAGATCTTTAGAAATAAACATTTGAACACATAAAGCCCTTCCTTGAAAACTAGCCTAACAACCTAACATTTGGAAGTGTGCTACCAGACTGATTTAATTCTCTTTTCAGATGTCTCTTGTCTTTTCAGTTACTTCTAATGGTCTGAAAGTGGGCTTCAAGGCAATGGCCAGAGATGGACACAGACATACAGAGATGCTTTTCAGACTAAAAGGTGGTAGTTCAGCTAGGAAGGAAGAATTGATAGAGGAAAAATAAACTTGACAATTAGTTTAGACTGGACTTCTATCTTCTAGCAGCTAAAGTCAGATGAATTAGGTGAACATCACTCTGAGGCATTACAATTATTTCAACAGAATATTATCTGAAGGAATTAATCTGAAATTGAGAAGAAATATAACTCCATTACTATGGTAATGGTATTATGGTAATGGTTCCAACTCTGTTAACGTGCTTTGTTTATCCAAGGGGTTCACACTTCTGTGCCTTATGCCATACATATACTAACTTTCTGGCTATGTCTCTGCCAGCAGACTCGACTAGACCAATGCACACGGCACAAACACAGGTAGATGATCCTCTATGCTGTTTAACATGCAGCACTGGCTTGAGCCAGTTAACACTTCCCAAGCAACAATCAAAGAAGGTCTGTTCCTAACAGGCAGTGCTCTGTCTTGTCTTCTGGGCCACAAAAAAGGGGCTGGATCCAATTTCTTTAGTGATATAGCTTGGACTCTGTTGCTAGTCTAGATAACCCTTTGATGGGCACACTATTAGTAACTTCCTAACACTGGGCACCCTTGAACATGTTACTGTCTTTGACAATAGACAAATCCCTTTACTGTGGGGAGCTGAAGCCAAACCAAGACCTTGATATTCCCACACTGGTCTGAAAATTTGCATAGCAGATCATTACTGATGGGGATGAAATACTGACTGCTTAACAACTGGAACCACACTGGCAGCTCACAGGTTTAAGATGGAGATCCTGAAAATGGTATTTTTCTTGAGACTCAGAGATTCCTGTAGAGAGCTTCAATGGTAACTGGGTCTAACAGTCTTCACAGGCCAAGATATAAACCTTGTAATGGTTAATTAGGAAACTACATGTGACCAAATCACCATTATGTGGTCTTCACATATCTGAGCTGTTGCTGTCATTAAAAGTTTGGTAGCTTTTAATCTAATTTTCACCTTTTTTTTTTTTTTTTCTGTGAGAGAATATGTTTGGGGAGGATGATTTTGTTATCAGACTGGACAGTCGAAGAGTAAGGAGTGATTAAAAAAAGTAAGCTTGGAAACCAAGTGAGAATTAGGAGCTTCTCTTATTTGAGACTGATGCAAAAAGGCAAAATTGATCCCCTATCTCTCTCTAAGTGTCACAGTCTAACCTGCTAAGGAATTTTAGAAAGTCTCATTAACTCCCTGCTCCTCCAACTAATAACTTTTCTTGCAAATAGCTTCACTTGTTTTGCTAAACCAAATGTGAATAACCTCCAATAGAGTCGTTTAGAAGGTAATTCTAACTGTCTTTATTTATATTTGTATAGATTGCCTTCATGGCAGGATCTCTTACAATAAAATGCAGCATAATAACTATCTACTAATGATACTTTGACTTGAAATATCGCCAGGAAGTTTAAATTGGTATCCACCTATTTTTAGCAGAAATAGCTGCAAACAGTTCACAAAATAAGCCCCAGCTGTAATAACAAGAAAAATTGACATAAACCAAATGCTCACCACGGGTGAATTTCCACCTACTCTTCACAAATAGAATAAGATCATAAACAGTGGGAGGCTGGCTTTGTCTCTAATTTTAATTGTTTTATTTTTCAGTTCACAGCCTGATTAGATTGAGAATGGTAGGCAGGTATAATTTAATTTTAGCACTGACCCCCTACAGGATGGATTACAAAAGTGATGAGCCCTAGTAAGAGTAGACTGTTTAGCAGTTCATGTGCATGCAAAGAACTTGTTACACAATTTATCTTCTGCAACTTCTTTTTGCATTGAGACTTCAGTTTGAAATGCAGCGAATACCATAACATAAACTGACCAGTGATATCAGCATACAGATCTGATATCTACTTCGTAGATTTCACAAAGTGATCCAATGAAGATTTCCCTCACATATTGCATCATAGATTTAGATAATTGGCACGGTTTTAAGAGCAGATTGCTGACATGTTTTATGGATTGGTAGGGGAAATAAAATATGGAGAACAATAGTTATACCATAGTTGCAATGAAAATGTTACTTCCATTGTCAATCCATCTCAGAGCTTCAATTCAATTTTGTGATCAAAGGCCTATCTGCCTGTAAATGGAACTCACTTGGGATATTTTCATACTAAATTTCAAAATAATTTACTTACACATTTCTAAGGCCAATAAAATAACGAGAGGAAAGGAGGCAAGCTGCTTCTGATTAAGATACAGTTATAGAATTTTTCTGATAGATTTTTTTTCCTTTGAATGTTCATCAGTGACATGTCAATGCTTTTACTGGATTATCTTAAAAGATGATATAGTATTAGCTGTTCTGTTCTACCACTTGCTTCTCTCAATTCCTTCACCATTTGGTACCCTTCAAAGGACACATCCTTCTTTTGAACCTCAGTAAGTCTATCAAAGGGCAAGGGAAAAATATGAACTCTACAGAGGTAACAAAAAAAGAAAGTCTGGAATGTCATTAGACAGCAGCACTTTGCAGATCCTTAACAGTTCAAGTTCCCGCTATGTGTGTAAATGATTCTTGCATTTGAGCTTAACAATGAATTTGGCACTTTTTTATTTCCTTCCACTTTTGACCTACTGAGGTCTGGAGTTGAACACATACATAATCTCACATTTGACATCATTACAGAATCTATGTGCAGAGAATGACTTAATATTACTTAGAATTGGTTTAGAATTAGAATTAATTACAAATCCCCAAGACACTTAAGCAAACTACAAAAAGGTAAATAAGGATGTAATTTTTGTGTTAACAGGACAAGAGTGCTCAAGAGTGGAGACGGAAGGAAGTGAAGACTATGTCCAATCTCCACAGCATGACATGTTGTGTATATGAACTGGAAATAATTCCAGATTCTGCCAGGAATCTGCAGAGCTAAAGCACTCTTCAGCTTGACTAATCTGCCAATAACTCAAATAAAAGCTTCAGCAGAGCAGTTACAACAGATACATAGAGAATGTGTTCTGGAAAAAGCACAGGCTGTTTTATTTTGTGCATTTACAAGCAACTAGAACAGAGTTTTCTCACCTTTAGATCACAATTTTTAATTTTTTTACCTATTGCCATGCCACTTCCATCAGTGCTCAGATTTGAATTTTCTTCTGCTATTGTACTCCTTGGTTTTCTGTTTGTACAGTACACAACCCCATGCTCACTTCAGATTATTTGGCAGAGAGAAATGAGAGTGATTTTATGCAGTATCAAAGTGGAGTTCTGTAAACATTTAGTTTCATCTGAGATATTTCCATATCCCAAATACATAGCTATCAGAGCTGTATTAAAGGCTGAACACATTGCACAAGAGCTGAAATATAAAGATGAGGTTGACAGTATGCTTGAACTCATACCTTTGGGGAAATAAGGTCCAAAATCATAAATTAAAGATAGATTCAGGCTACATTTTGAATCTCCTTGGAGACATGCCTTCAGCAAAGAAATGGAGGAAGGCCTGCGTGAAAGCCTTGGAGGCTGTTAAGAACTGATAGTTCTACAAAAAAAGTGAGGGCTAAAATATGTATGTAAGGTAAAGCAGTTTAGGTTCCTTTATACCCGAGTAAAGTTCTTACAGTTCCTCCACTGATATATAGATGCGTCCCTAATCGTTTTACTAAGATGCTGAAAAACTAGTGGCTGCATCAGGCTTGTAACTTCTGGTTATACATCGCTTTGGATTTGCCTAACAGTCCTAGTGTTTTCAACCCACTCTTCCTCTTGATGTGTGCTTTGCTAGCCCTAAGGTCTTTGTCTCTTGAACATCCAGAAAGCCTTTGAAGAACCGAGGCATGCCTGAATGCATGCTTATCTTTCCTCTGGGTGGAGAGAGGATGGGTGGACATGGTAGCATGACTGTGAACACCATGGGACCCTTCACCTGCATCCTGGGCTCAGTTGCTGCCCAGTCCTGTGTATGGAGTTGTTTTTTTTGGTAACAGGGGAAAGGGCTACTACTACCACAGGACACTGTAGCAGTCTGTGCTCCAGGCATCAGCCTTCACTTAGTTTTTGTTTTTAAGAGTGCTATAAACGTGCAAAAAAATAACCTTTGGACCTGAGGAAACTGGGCTGGTAGCAACCTTCTTGTTTTGTGGGGCAAAATGTTAATCAAAATGATTGATTATCACAGGTAGTGAAGAATATTTGTGCTTTTGTTGCTTAAATGTAAGATCTTAACTCCTTGTCAGCTCCAGTGCTGTTTTAGGATTTTATTTATCACATTCTTGAGGGACTATTTTTCTGATATTTACAAAGGCAGATTTTCCAGAATTATTTGAAAACACAAATATCTTCTTATTTAGGGACTCCTACTAGAAATCATCTTTCCTTGCCATAATGAAAATGCCTGTGAATCTCCCAGACAATTCTTTTGCTTCTCCTACTGAAGACTTGCTTTGCCGCAGCTGCACTGCATGACTGACAATGTCAGCACATCTGTGCTCTTTAAAATGGCACGATACGCTGTTAAAGAGAGATATTCTTTCTCCTGCCACAGCCACGTTTAATAAGGCCATGGCAGATATTTGGAAATATGCAGCAATGTTTATTCCTAGTTTTTTTTTTTTTTTTGAGGAGGAAGCAAAACACACCTAAAACATTACTAATTAATTCCAACAGATGCCATTTTCCATGGAAATACCCTACATTCAGCAAGCATCCTAATAATAGCAGCAAGAGGTTAAGCTAAAGAATGAGGGAATGAGGTTTCCACATTTTGTTTTACGTGTCTCCTTTGTTCAGAAATAAAACTTTGCAGAGTATGGCCGTGCATGCTCTACACGTTGCATTGTATCAGGTTTTTGACTGTAAGTAGCCTAAGCTCGTTTCATCTGAGATGAAAAGCATTAGATTTTCAAAAAAAAAGGAATTGATTTTAAGTGTGTTCATTCTGCTGGGGGAGCTTTTTATAAAGCAAGGCTGGACAACTTGCAAATGTGAACCAAGTTTCCTGTCTTTGGAACTCAGCAAGCCAAGTCTGAATCATATTTTTGTGCAAATGATAGCTTTGAAAGAAAAGTATCTGGGCTTTCTGTTTTGCTGTCCCTTTGTCTCATTGCTATAGAGGTCTCCTTCAACCTTTGTGACACAGTGGTATGAAGGAGGTGAGGTAGAGTGGTGTCAGCATGAGGCAGGGGGCCTTGAACTCCAGCTTTCTAAACCTGCCTCTGAGAGGAATCAAACCAAATTAAAAACATCTCTGGGCTAGATAGTGCATAACGTCACTGCTTTGGCTCAGAAGTAGTGCTGAGGTGTGCAGCCCAGCAGGAACACCTGGAGGCAATGTGCTGTTGTTCAGATCAACACAGATGCTGTTTAACTCCAGTGAACAGCATGACGTGGGGCTCTGAGGATGTGTCCCCCTGTCTCTGGCAGCAAAGCCTCAGGCTGATTCTTCAGCACCTTTGGAGAAAGAGCAGCATGCGTTTGCCCCAAAACATTGCATTACACACAATCTCTTCAGTACTTTTCCCATTCATTTTCTCTTTTCTCATCCCCTGCCTTTGTCTCTCACTGACCCAGAGTTGCTTACACCCACACACAGACTTCCAATAGTGCTTACATTGCCCTGGAGTTTCAGCTTCTGGCTCAGAGCTCCTGCCATGGCCAGAAAACACAAAGTACATCGGGATTTGGACTGAAAAGGAGGAATTAAGCTAGTCTCACACTCTTAATCTGTGATTTGAGTGCCTGGCTGGTACCCCTGAGTGTATGAGAGCAGTCTGCAGGCAAATAGCCTTGACTAACTTGCAGCAGATGCCAAGGGCAACAAGAGCAGCTGGACATTGCCAGTGCATGAGGAGACCTTGGATGCCACCCAGCAAGTACTCCTCTCCCAGTTGTATGTCATTGGAGGATCCCTGTCAGCTTGGGTGACTCTTCTGCATGATGGCTGCAGCACAGCCAGGGTCTGAAGCAATGTGTTAGCACTCCTTTTCATGATTATAATGCATTAGATTGAACAGCTCTAGGACACAACTTTTAGATGCAAGAACATTATGCTTAGTTGATATGTTTAATTCATGTATGTGCTTGGAAATGTGTCAGGCAGGTTTCATTGTCAAAAGGACAGTGACGTTGTGCTCTGAGTTCTAATTGGAGAGCAATAACCTGAAATACTCATATATGTTGCATATCTACCTGCAAATTTCAAAAGCTCTGGGTGCTTACTTCTACTTACAAAGGTTTAATTATCCACTACTTACATGGAAATCAGGGTATGTAAACAGATATTTGCAAGAGTATGTTCAGCTCTGTACTCATTTGAGTTGAGTTGTTGTGCAAGGTAAATAAATCTAATTACTTCTAAATATAGGAAATGTGATGTGATGAAGTGAAGGAGGGATAGAAAATATTTAGGAATCTATTTGCTGGCTCAGCTGAGAGAGGAATGGACACATATCCCAACTTGAGACTCCAGTCTAAACTACAACATAATAAAAAAAATATGTCATGGATTAAATAAAATGTAAATACCTGCATATTCATACTTCTAGTAATGACTGTAAGAAATATTAGAAGGATCAAAGGACATAGACTGTGTTTTACTACCTTTGTTTTCCTTGTATTTGAATGAAGTTTTCACTGAGGTTAATTGCTGAACTAGTAGTGAGCAAAAATATCAGAATTTGGCCTATTGAAACCACTTTTAATCTAAGTTGAGATAGAAGGTCTTCATAATTCAAGAATAAATTTGTAAAACTTCAGAGACTTGATTTTTTCACAAGACAGAGTACTGATTGAAATTTTGAAAATGGCCTGTTAAACATTAATGTTGATACAGTGTCAGTGAGTGTGACAGTGTTTGTTAATACTCCTTATTCTTTACTTCTCTGTTTTCCACATAGAGTTATTTAGATGAATCTCTCCTAAACAGCAGTTGTGTTTGTCTCCTACTTTCCTAGAGAGCTTTGAGGTGGCCTAGTATATATATTCTTTACATTTACAGCCTGATGTGTAAGTGGAAACTGACTTAAAAACAATGTGACAGACTGGAGGTTAACCAAAGAGATTTAAAAAAGTAAATGGCTACAACTGCAAAATCTACAGCCTGGTCCATTTTATCTCAGCAGCTCTTTCATTATTCCAAGACTTGTCCTTGGGGGCTTTCCCTATCAGCTGCTGTGACTGAAGTTGAATCTTGAACAGTCACAACTCTTTGAGAATTTCCTGGTGAAGGTGAGTGTAAAACATCTTTCCTTTCACCTGTTGGACATAGCAGCCTCCCTTAGTAGAAAGAAATTAGGAACTTGCTTTCTGCTGCTATATTTACATGCAGAGATATAAATTTTTCACATTTTCTGGTGCTCAGAGACTTCTGTTATTTCTAGTGAATCAGCCTGGTGCTTCTGAGGTCAGAACTAATTTGGTATCAGTTAGTTCTTCTGAGTTAGGGCAGAAATCTGTGCTTGAATCAAGAGGGCATGAGTCACTGTTTCTGTATTTGTTAAAACAATTCTCATTATGTGAAGGGAATCTTTGTCCCTTTCCTCTGCCTTAGTTTCATAAAGATTTTAAGTAATTCACTTATGGACTCAAGCTCCTTCCATTTCTACTGCAGATTTAAGAAACATTGTTTTCCCTAGCAGGCTCTGTGAAAAGAAACAAACATCTCACGATGGATCTCTCACTGTTTTCAAAATAGATTTTCAGAGAGAGGTTGGTATTTCAAAAATGGCTTTGTTAAAAAGGCTTGCTAATAAGGCAAGGATATGTTCTGCCTGTCTTAAAAGCAAGGCTCTTCAACTTCAGCATAAGCCCATGAAGACAGATTCAACCACTAAAATAACAGTATGGAGGCTTTAGAAGCAAACACCTTTTTAAAAATTTAAACTTACTTAAATGTTTTTGGCTATTCTTCATCTGAATGAAGGCTCCCACTTTAGGAAGATAATTTACTATGTGTTCTAATAATTTACTGTATCTTCCATGGCACTACTCAGACATTTAGAATGAGACTGGTACTTGAGGACCTTGCAGAATCAGGATAAGAAATAGAAAGTAGGTTGCTGCGTATTTCATTATCTGCAGAGTCTGTGGCACCATTGAGAATGTTTCCTAATAAGATTGAGCCCCCTTCTTCCCTCCATTCAGTCGTTTAAAACAGAGGAAATGTTATTATGCTGCAGTCTAGTTTTCCAATATAATTCACAAAGCATTTATGTGATATGTTTCTTAACCAATTTAACCTTTTTGAGCACAATGGATACCACAGTTGCTCTTCTTTAAACAAAGTCTTGCCAGCATTAAAGCCATGAAAGAAGACAAATTTGTGTCCCTTCTTAAGAAATAAACATGGGAGCCTAGTGAAATACATTAATATGCTCTCAATTAGCACACTCATTAAGAAACGGTTTTAGCAAACTAATGAACTTTTCACTTCTCGCACAAGATAAAATTTACAATGGAAAATGAGTAAGTAGATATGGTGTATGTCACTGAATTATAGAGCTGTGTGAATAGCTCTAATAAAAACCATTTTCCTCCTGCTTAGAAATGATTTATTTTATTCTGCTGAACTTGAATAATAGCATTTGCTGTAATGCACTCCTTAGCCCTCTAAGTGGCTAGTAAAAATTAATCTTGAACAGAAATGAGCAGTACTGGGGCGATTCTTTTGCTCTAAGATTGAATTACTCAGACTTTAATTCATTGTAAAGGGGGACTGAATATGCTACATCCTGTTTACCAGGTGTTTCAGGAGCAATCAGCATGAAGGCATGGAAATTTAGTCATCAAAAATTATGACTGCATGCTGTGAAAAACCAGGGGGATTTTTAATTCATAGCATTAATTTAGGCAGTTTAAAAAAATTATTATCCTTTTGTTTCATTTTAATAATAGAAAAAAAAAATTAATATGATGTTTCTCTACTACAGTTGCTAATATAGTTTAAGATTTGGAGGTCTTTTATTTCTTCTCTTAAAGAAGTTGAGGGCGACCTTAGTATCTTGGACTTTGTAATGATAGTTTAGGAGAGCTTATGTGTTCTCAGTACATGGAGCTTAGGACATCTCTGCTCTTATTCTGGGCACCTATGTTGAGGTTAGATGGGATAAATCTGACCTCACGCACAGAGAAGACAAACTACAATTCTGGGTTATATACTCCCATGTCACATTAAAACAATGGTGACTAGACACCATAGAGTGAATACCAAGGAAAACAGACCAATTCATCCTGGAGCTAATGGGATAGTGAAATTATTTGCATGGGATTTTTACTTCTAAGATCAGAGCTGTCTTACACAGTGTTTACACATCAGAAAGGAAAAAGGGATCAGCTATGTGATTTTTTCTTTAATTTAAATCACTGTCTTCAGGGCTGGATGTCTAGGTTCATGGTGGCACCACAGCTGTTTGCACAGTGATTTCCTGGCTCACACCACACCACACCACACCACTAGCTTTGAATCATCAATTTTTAGCTGATTGCTATGGGAATTCAGAAAGGGAATAAGGGAAGTGTGGAAAACGGCTGCAGTGGAGTTGTTTAAGTGTTAGGACATTTTTTAAACAGCTTTTTGTATAGGACAGTGCAGGATGTATTAGCTGAATAAGTCCCTCTGTGAATGTGTATGTAAGAGAGAAAGAATTCAACTAGGAATTATTACTACTATTTTCAGCTGGTTTATTTTTTTCAGCTCACTTCTGCTTGAATAACAATACCCTTTACAATTTAAAGCTGGAAGAAAAGAGAGACAAGGACTTCTCATTGATACAGTGGCTTTTAAAAACAAAGAAAATGAACCTGATTTAAAAGTACATAGAATGATATGAATGCTCCTAAAATATCTTGCTGTACTGTGACCACTGGGTAGTTATCTGTCCTCTGTATTTTCATGTATAAAGATAAATACCAACCTACCAGTCCTACATCTCATTAGTATTATCTGACTCAGAATTTCCAGTTTTTCTATTCCCAATAATTATTTTTTTCTTTCATTTCTGTTAAACCATTCTCTTTCTCACTTCTTTTGGAAAAATAAGTGGGAAGGAGGAGAAAATCTGTTTGTAAGAATTTTCTCAGTTTCACTAAGAAAGGCTGTCTCTTCTGTGATCACTGATATGATTATTGTGAAATGTTCTGTAGTTATAATGGACTTGTTCCAGAAGTTTCACTGAACTGGTCCAATCTCTAATCCCTGCTCTAAATTGTTTCTTTTGGTGCCACATCACAAAATTAATCTTTCCATTTGCTTTGCACTGAATTATTTAACAGTATGTGAATCCGTATAAAGAGCCATGAGGCAAAGCTTTTGATAAAAGTTAGCTAAACTAAACTAGCCTGCATATCTTATTTGGAAATGAGGAAAAAATATTATTCAGGACTGACAGGTTTGGCTGCAACTTTCAGTTGTTCTTCCTTGCTGCCAGAGTACACGGTCCATTTAATAGTTTCCTTTTAATATATTTTCTGTGTAATCAATGGCTCTGAAAGATGATAACACTGATCATTCTGGGAATTTATTTATTCCAGGGATTTGAAGTAACAATGTGGTAGCAATGTCCCACACACCAAAAGCAATGCCAATAGCAAAATTTCTACTAAGTGTAGGTTTCAATGATGTTGTATCAGTGTCCATAAAAGTATTTTGAATACGGGATCATTCCTTGGAAAAAGGCTTATACTACAAGGAAAAAAACCTCTTACTAGCCCTTTGAGTCAATTCCCGCTGTAATGGTAGTAGTAATGATAAAGCCTGTTACTTTCACACAGCCACTCAACAGACCATATGAAATGAGTAGGGATAGTCTTTAAATTCTTGCTCTGTGGTAGCTTATCTTAGAACTACTCCTGCAATCAGATAAAGGAACTGACATCCCCGTCAGTATTGTCAGTAAGAAAATCTATGGCGATGCTGGAAGTGCACTTTCTATTCTGTGAATGTTAGACTAAAGAAGATGAGATAGTCTGCAGTTAGAATAAGGGGCAATAAAAAAAGTCTTTAATGCTGGAAAGTTTCTGATGAGATTTATATTAACTAGTCTTGTATGAGCAAGCATGGCTTTAAATAAAGAAAAAAAAAAGAAAAAAAAATTCTAGTTAATAATTGAAGTGGAATCATAGAAACATATAATGGTAGGAGTTGGAAGGGACCTTTAGAGATCATCTAGTCCAACCCCCCTGCTCAAGCAGGTCCACTTAAATCAAGTTACATAGAAACATGTCCAGGCAGGTCTTGAAGACCTCCAAGGAAGGAGACTCCACAACCTCCCTGGGCAGCCTGTGCCAGTACTCTGTCACCCTCACACTGAAATAGTTTTTTCGTGGAACTTCTTTTGTTCCAGGTTCACGCTATTACAGGCTGTGATTCATTCCAGAGCGAGTCATCTCAGTTGTCCATTTTGTATGTATATGTCATTCTTACTCTTACGCTTAGGTCTGACCTTGATCTTTCTTTTATTTCCTAGGAATTATAGATAGACAACATTGTTGGTTCTAGATCTAGAGTATGCCAAAGCTTTTGAAATGTTTAATTCTGTTTACCTCTGGAAAAGTGCAAAATTGTCGCAATCAAGATTTTTTTTTCTCAGCTAGCCCAGTTCATGAAGATTTAAAACTCCCTGTAGAAAGAATGGACAATGTAATGAGCAGAATGAAATATTTATTGAAAAAATATATATTTTTAATTATTGGTAAAATTTAGTGTAGTCACCATCTCTAGAGGTGTTCAAAAGACGCATGGATGTACTGAGGGATATGGTTCAGTGATGGGCTTGGCAGTGTGAGGTGGCTGGTTGGACTTGATTATCTTTAAATTCTTTTCCAACCATAACGATTCTATGATCCTATAAGTGTTCTTGTGACAAAACCAAAGCAAAAATATATCATAGTTTTCAGAATCCAGAGCACAGTGTCAACACTTTCCTGCTTGCAATTGAACCATGTTGTTGGAAATCATATGGCCATGGAGTGAATTCACACTTAAGCTAAAACTTGGTTCCCTGCAGCCAATTATCTTCATGGTTGAGTTATTACAAAGCTTGGCCCCACATGTGAGTTGGCAAGCCTCTCACTGCACTAAAAGGATCTAGAAACTAATAATAAGATGCATTTGCCTTCCTACAACAGAATAACAGATGAATTTTGTCATCATTGCAGTCAGATGGGTGCACATGTTCTAATACCAAGAAAATAAACATCTGCTTTATGTAAAGCAACACAGCTAATCTCATTGACTAAATCTATTAATTTCTTCAGCAGCACTCCCAGGAGCATGGGAATGCAGGGTGGATCTGACCTTTCAATTTTCTTTTCCTCCTCCATTCTTTCTTTATGAACCCGGAGAAGCTCAGAGATTTGTTTGTTTATTTTCTAATGTGCCTCACAATATAGTCACATAATTTGGTACTATCCTGAGACAACTTGGACCAGTTGTCCTGCTGGGACTGTTCTTACAACCTTCATTCCTGGAAGAAAAGAAAACCTTATGAGCATGACTTGGGGGAGGAGGTTGTAGAGTATTTACGAAAAACATCTGAATTATTTTTAATTACTTGACTTTTAAACATGATTGCATAGTATTTCTAGATTGTTCTCTATAAATAGAGTAGCATTCTGTTTTATAATTCTGAAATTCTCTTTCTTGGTTCCAGGAGCTGGAACTCCTAGATCTTGTGATGAAAACTAATGCTATGAGAACAATGAAAATTTGAAGTAATACTGCAACACTGAGATTGGGAACACTTGAAGTAAGTTTGAGAAAGACTTTATATGAATATCTTGATGTATGCCAAAACTTTTTTATCCAATTTAGTATTAAGCATCTTTCACTGACAGAAATCTTAAGCCAGTGGGGGAAATTTCAGGCCCATAGATGCTCTGTGTGGAAAAGAAGGCATAAATTTTTAGATTCTTTTTAGCTCTTTTCCTTATGGATGCTAAAGCACCTGTGAGAGATTGTTGGGAAAGTGCTATATTATATTATATTCTATTTAGAAATGAATTTACATAGTTAAAGCCTTGTCTATTGAGTTGAAAATTAACTCCTTGGGGCATACATTTGATGCCAGCAGGAATGAGTAATTTGGAACTTGAAGCCTGTACTTCCTCTCCAGAGGATGAGGGAGAAATATAAAAGTATTTTAAAAATTAGCCTTCACATTTGCATCTGGAGGAAAATATAGCAGCTCCAATTTATTTGATTTGTTCATTAATTGTTCAGCTAATGCTTGGAAAAAAAACCACAACAGGGACAAAATGTAACAATGCAACTCACCAGGCGGTATTGTGAAAAATTTTGAGCTACCAGGAGAGTGGATGTAACACAGAAAATGTGTTGCATATTAATAAAAAAATAAACAAGAAAGAGAAACAAATTCCTATTTAGGTCTGTAATCTTTAGCAGTATTACCCCTTAGCATATAGGAAGGAATGTGAAATAGTATGCAGACATGGAACTGGAATGTATGGGGAATTTTATGATGTATTCTCTCTGTCCTAAATTGCATTTGATCCTTTGACAATTTATAGCTAACAAATTTCTGATAACGTTTTTGTATAATCTTGCTACTTAGATCTAAATGTGAATTCAAAGTGTGGCAACGCTATCCAGACATGTATGGTGGAGTGACTAGTTGGAAATAATCGATCTATTTTATTTAACACAATACTTCCAAAGTGTTCTTCCAGAAACCCCACATCTAAGTTTTCAAGCCCTACTCTCCATTGCTTGTCTTGTTTCTGCAATAGCACTTCCATTTAGCTTGCAACTACATGCATAATCGTAACAGCTCAATTTGGATTCGCAACTAGCTGGTTCAAAGACCCTAAATATAAAGGCTACATCACACCAGTTTCTAAGTTGTTACTTGAATATAAAAAAAAAAAATCACAAAAAAACCATAACCCCCAAATCCTTGTCTACTTACCTTTTTTTTTTGTTGTTGTTGTTGAAGAAGAGATCACAGATCATTTGTATTGTCATAATCCTTTGGCATCCCTGGCTTCACTGGCCTTGATTTAAATTAACTTTGATTGACCTACCTTTGTGTTTCTAGACAGTGAAGTCTTCACTTGTAAACAGTGTAGAAAAGAGTAAGAATGGCATATCCAGAAATTCTCAATCAGAAAACTTCTACATGCTGGTAGATGTTTCAAAGTAAGTTGTGACACCATACATGTGTCACATACAACGAGCTGACTATGTCCCAGCTTTCTCGGTGTTGAGCATGGCAACTGGTTTTGTACCCAACCAGCTAACAGCAAGTTTCTGTATTTTTATATATTTAAGGTTTTTTTCTTTACCCCAGTTAGGATTCCAGTCTACAGCATCTTAGACCTGGGTAATTGTCTCATTTATAAAGGTTTTTTTTTGGTGTTTGGGTTTTTTTTTTTTGAGACCATGGTACAAGTGTCTTTCAGTTTAGAGAATTATCCGTGATACATATACTTATCTAAATCTGTGTCAGAAAGACAAAGGACAGACTTAAAATAAAGCTAGCATCCTCATGTAAATGAAACCAGAAAAAATGAGTTTCAATACCAAAATAATGTTGCTGTTGATTTGTATGGTAGTGGAATAATACAAATACATCACGGCGTCATCTGTCGTTCTGCAAGGGTCAGGAAGATTTTACTATGTTCTTGTGATGAATAACTTTTCTCTCTTCCTCTTTTCTCAGGAACACTAGAAACTGGATATTTCTACAGACAGATGATGGTTGTCCCTATTTCAACTAAAACAGAGACATCTCTCAGGTCCTGGTTGCTTACTTCATAATTTAAAGGTTTTATCACCAGCTTCACAAAAAATATTTTACCAAATCTGATGTCAAGAATAAAATTTATCTTAGTTTCAGAAAAAGCATAGCAGGTTTTCTCTCTCCTCTGTAGGTTGGACTGTGGTCCACATCCTAGCATCATCTGAATATTGCCATCACTTACTCTATTACAGGAAGGGCCTATGATGTTAGTAGCACATATATTCGTCCTACTCAAAGCCTCTAGCTGTGGTGCTTTGGCATGTTCTGTGGATTATGTTTTGAAAACAGACTGAAGCTCTAATGCTTGACATCCTGTGTTTCTACTTCCTGGAAAATCAGAAGAGCTTGATATGTTAGACTGAAGATGAGTTGTCTGACTAAATGACTGTAGCTTCAATGAAGACACCTAAAAGAGAAACCCTGGACTTCTTTTGTAGTCAGTGAAGAAAACTGGTAACTCATCTCCTTCTACACTAGACACTCAAAACTGCTTAGATAAACTGTCCTCTATTGATGCCTCATAACTGTAAAGGAAATAGAGGATGACTAGCTGAGAAATAGACGTACAAGGTGAGATTCAGTTGCTCATACGTTGATTCCATATGCAGACAGTTTTTATTACTGAGAACATCCACATAGGCTGTAAATCCATCACAAATGGCAGACCCATATCTTTTTGATGGAAGTTGAAGGACAGGCAGAGTACTTTTGGGAACTTAAAGTGACACAAAATGGCTCTATTTAGCTGATGAAAGTGTGCTCCTGGGATTTTGACTTTTACTCTCTCCTTTCCACTGCAGCTGCCTGGCCACAAAAAGACCTCAAACCCTGCTGTATCTGTTCTTCTGGAGTATCAGTGTTACTATTTACATGGCCAGAAATTGCATGTGTGAGTTTTCAGAAGCAATTCTTTTCTGCTGTCTTGTTTATCTAAAAATTAAGTATGTAGGATCAACTTTTGTTATTCAAAGGAGAAATACAGACTTTTCTGCAAGTTTATCAGGATTTTGAGAGCGTAAGAAAACATCTGTGCTGGCCAATATGTCTTGAAGCTGGACACATGATACTGATCATCTGACCCTTAACAATTTCTTAAGTACTTAATAGAGAGAAATAAATATTTCTAGAAGAGAAATGAGTCACTTTCTAAAAAAAATATATCTGTTTTTTGGCTGAAAAGGGAGATTAAAGGTACCACTAGAATCTTAGTGCATAATTTAGAAGTCTGAAGTTTTCTGGGATGAATCCCACTCTGAAACATATTGGCTGATTTATCCTTAGAGATATTTTTTCTCCATTGGCTCTATAATGGATTTAGACAATTAGCTTTGCACAGGTAGTTAATTTTTGTATGACCAAATTTAGATGAACTGAATCACATTCAAAATGAAGTTCAGATTTTAAATGCACAGATAATCTTTACTACAGTAGAAAAGAAAGAAGAGTAAGAAATAAATTGAGCATCTATCACTGTCTAGATAGGGAATTGGCTGTATGGTTGCACTCAAATAATTGACAGTCAGTCGTTTTGATGTTCATGTGAAGACCAGTGATGAGTGATGCTCCTTATGGGGCCAGTGTTGTTTAACATCTTTGTCATTGACATGGACAGTGGGATTAAATGCATCCACAGCACATTTGCTGATGACACAGATCTGGTGTGGTTGATATGCTGGAGGGAAGGGATGTCATACAGTTGGATCTGGACAAGCTTGAGAGGTGGGGCCATGCAAATCTTCTGAAGTTCAACAGTGTCCTGCAAATGAGTTGGGGAAATTCCAAGCACCAATACAAGCTGAGTGGAGAATGGATTGAGAGCGGACCTGAGGAGATGTCCTTGAGGATCTTGGTTGATGGGAAGCTCAACATGATCCAGCAATGGGCACTTGTGGCCCAGAAAGCCAACTGTATCCTAGGCAGCAACAAAAGAAGCATATCCAGCAGATTGAGGGAGGTAATTCTGCCCCTCTACTCCTCTCATGAGATCTCACTTGCAGTACTGTGTCCAGCTCTGGGACCCCCAGGATAAGAAGGACATGGCCCTTTTGGAATGACTCCAAAGGAAAGCCATGAGGATAATGGGAGGGCTGGAACACCTCTCCTATGAAGATAGACTGAGTGTGTTGGGATTGTTCAGACCAGAGAAGAGAAGGCTCCAGGGAGACCTCAGGGAAGACTTCCAGTACATAAAGAGGCCTACAAGAAAGTCAGAGACAGACATTTTACTAGGGTATGTAGTGACAGAACAAGGGATAGAGGCTTTAAGTTGAAAGAAGGTAGATTTAGATTAGATGTATGGAACACGTTCTTCACTATGAGGGTGGTAATAACACTGGAACAGGTTGTCTAGAGAAGGCATAGATGCCTCTTCCCTGGAAGTGTTAAAGGACAAGTTGGATAGGGCTTTCAGTAACCTGGCCCAGCTGCCCCCCTCCCTGCAGGGAGTTCGGAACTAGATGATCTATACGGTTCATTCCAACCCTAAACATTCTATGATTCCATGTTTCTATGTTCCATATTATTAAATGCTGTGTTCATGTCATAATAAAAATGTAGATCCCCAAAACATAATAAAATCAATGTATATTTTGCTTGAAATATAAAGTTTTCCCTGACCTTTATCCCATACAAGGCATTGTTCAAAACCAATTCCTCATAAAAAAATGAAATAATATGTCCATTGTATCAGGTTTTACATGCCTGTTACACTGATAATAGTAGGTGCTTGGCACCAAGATAAAAGAGATCAGCGTAACTTATAGCTGACAGGAAGCATGTAACATATATTAAGTTCAGCACCTCAACAAAAGAAGTATGAACGTTTTATTTTATTAAATAGGAGTTAAATTTTCATTCATGAATTATAGCTTGTCATGATACATCTAATGTATCATAACCTGTGCTCAGGGAGCAACCTGAAAAAATCTGAGACCTTTAGATTAGGTCAGTAGAGCCTCCATTTTTAATTGACAACTTGGTGCTGTGTCTACCAGCTTCCCAGCTTCCACTGGACTTTCAAGACATGACACTGGCTTTCTTTTTCTTTCTTTCCTTCTATCTTTCTTTCTTTTCTTCCTCTTGGATGTTGGAGGAGGGGAATCTGCCACAGTAAACTAGAAAAATCCATTCTGTCAAATTGCATGCCCTGCTGCTTCATCACCATTATTATACTGAGGTTTTACATTAAAGTACCCTGGATTTTAAATTGAAAGTCAAATATAATTTGCCACTAGAAGCATGAAGTGAGTGACTAGAAAAGCTGATAGCTAGGCGCAGCATGACAAATTGGTATCTATCTAATAATGAGCCTTACAAGGTCATGGATCACTACGAGTCTCTGTTTTATGTAAGTAGAACTGGACTACATTGTGTCAATTGTTGTTTTGGGGGAAAGGGCAATATATTTTTAGATTGGTCCATACATTTTCAGAGCTAAACTAGACAGGTACAATAAGTCCCATTTTAATAGAAAAAAAAAAACAGGGAAAGTGACAGAGAAAGAGAGGGGGAGAAATTTCCACGCATTCACTTTTGTAGACAAACAGACAAACAGTTCCAGTGCATAGGTTTAAGCTCTAGAGAGGAAAAAAAACCCCACAAATTTATAAACATTTTTTTAAATCTTTAACTAAGTGGTTAGATCATGAAAGTGTTTTTGTGTCAGCTCTATCAACAAAAAGAAGAGAGGAACAGCTGTGTTCCTGCACCAGAAGTAATGTTATTAATAGAAGTCCATTACAACATTTGAAACATTCAAATTACTTCTCAGCAAGTATTAATCAATAGAGTTCTAGTGGAATTGATAGAGGAATGACTGTTTATACCATGAGCTAGATGTTCGGATAACCCTTTAATGATGTATCTACAGAATTTGTGCAGCTGGTAAATGTTGTCATTTGAGACTTACACTCAGTTGACATCATTAATAAGGAGTTGCTCTTCTGAGACACAAAGACCTTTATCAGTTTGTCTTATGACATTGTTTTTATATGCTTTTATGAGACATTGTGTAGGATTCATGTACCAAAACTTTGGCATCTGAAATGTAGTTCATAGTTCTAAGTTCCTTTGTATCACTATACTGAAATAGATGGATATGATCTTTTGTAGATGTTGAGCTCTAGACAGAATATTTTATTGCATAATTAGGCTTCTGGGACAGATCAGTTTTGATACTGGAAGCTTAAAGAACTTCTGGCAATATGGGGAGCCTAGAGTGGAAATTTGGGCTTCACTACCTATCCTTTAGACATCTGAAGGTGAATAATCACAGAATCACAGAATAGTAGGGGTTGGAAGGGACCTCTAGTCCCTAGGATCACCTAGTCCAATCCTCTGCTAAAGCACGTTCACCTCAATTAGATTGCACAGGAATGTGTCCAGGAGGGTTTGAAAACCTTTGGAGAAGGAGACTCTACAGCCTCCCTGGCAGCCTGTGCTTCCTCACCCAAAGGTGGGTAAAATGTTTTCCACAATGTCTGCCTCTTGTCATTTGTCTCACCTAACAGGGAACTGAAAAATGACTAGATCTGGAAACTCATTTTAAACTGAAATACGTATTTGTGAAGGGCAATGACTGGAAGGTTCGCGGTGTGGGAATAAGTGTGACACAGAAGAAATATGTCATGGGAAACTGTGGAGCTGACAGGTAGCTGGGGAATCCTGTAAGATAGCTACTGTTCTGACCCAAAACAGAGGACGAAATTCAGCAGAATTAACCCAAACTTCCCATGTGCCTAATTCTGCCACACCAGTGATCCTACTACTTTTTTACAGAAGACTTTCAATTTTACTGTTGTCTTAGAAACAGGATAGTAGTAGCCTCTCCAAAGTAACAGACAATGAAGATGTGTCCCTGTAAAGAGGCTGTCTAATGAAAATCAAAATTTAGAAGTTGTGATCATGTTAACAGTTTTAGCTATGGGGTTTGGCTTTATAAGGTATCTTGTTTAATCTATTTCCATGTTGGAGGTCTTTTGTTTAATCTCTGCTATGTCAGGAAAAAAAGGAGGCAACTGCAACAGTCGTGGCCATGAACAACCTGCAGCATATGCAATGATTACAATTTTATTTCCTGTGCAATGAACCTTTCAAAATGCTAAGAGTCTGTTAGCTGGAGATGGCTGATGTTTTTCTATAATTGACAAAAGGGACACATTGTGCTTTGCCTCTCGATTCTTCTACTTTCCCTGGTCTTCTTTAGGCCACAATAAACATTACAATGTGATATATAATACATGGACAGAATAACACAATCTTTGGTAAAATGATGAAACCTAAAATTCACTGAAATAAGTAGAAAAGATTCTTGCTGATTATCTCTGAAACAGATCCCTAACACAGTACCAGGCCCCAAGAATAACAGGGCTCAATGAGTTTTCAGGGTGTAAAAAGGTATATCTGAGTCAGTATGTGGAAGAATCATCCCTTACAGGCACAGCATGGTCCCCAGATGATAAGAGAACCATGAGTAATAAGCAGCATGATTTATGAGAATAAATCGTATCAGACAAATTTGATTGCTTCTTCTGATAGCATTACCAAACAAGCAAATGAAAGGAAAATGGCAGACCTAATAGAGTCTGACTTCAGTAAAGCATTTGATATAGAATTCATGATATCTCATACAATTAATTCAAATTGACAAATATGTGGACTGTCACATGGACTGTAGATTAGGTCAAAGGCCATAAACAAAGAATATTGATGGATCAAATTGAAAGGGGATACATAGTCATTTGCTGCAATGTTTTTACTAAATCAAGACTCCTTTAACATATTCATTCTTGATTTGGAAAGGAGAATGGGTCAGCTCGTTAACAAAATTTATCCATGACATAAACTGGGAGGAGCTTTGAGTGCCCTTATGGAGAAAGAATAATACAATGTATCAGAGATTGTTGTGATAAAGTAATAAATAAAAGGGCAAGGCACCAGCACTGGATAATTTGAAACAAATATTGAGCGACTATTTAACAATCTGGAAAAGATGAGAGAATAAAATATAATTGTAGCAAATAATGGACACAACTTGAAAGGGCAACAGAAAGGGCAAGTGAAGTTATAGGTGCATATGTAATATTGCCTCATGGAATAAGGTGATACAGTAATATGTCAGAAGAATAGTTTGAGTACTGAAATTGACCTAGTCTATACAGGTCTGGCACTCAAAGAAAAATTGGGTTCTTAGAATGACTGATCAGAGTTACTATAAGAAACTGAAGTAATAGACAAATAGTCAGATGTAGTAAAGAAAGATTGAAATGGGTAAACTATA
Organism: Urocolius indicus; assembly: GCA_013401255.1. Taxonomy (NCBI): domain Eukaryota; kingdom Metazoa; phylum Chordata; class Aves; order Coliiformes; family Coliidae; genus Urocolius; species Urocolius indicus. The sequence goes on from WBNH01005230.1 coordinate 113,385, forward strand.
ATAGGTTAGATTAAAACCACTGAGCTTACACATTTATTGAAATACCTTTGTACCATTAATGTAGTAATCAATATGAAGAAGCTTAGACCACCTGATAATTTAGCTCTCCGTGTCTGCTTAACTATCAAATAGAAGGATATCTGATAGTCCCCAAACATCAAAGGAATATGAATCTCAGAGGTGTTGAATTTTTTGTGATGCAGAGCAATGGGAGGAAGTTGAGAAAAAATACTATTAAGGTTAATAACATGAACATTTACTTGCCACATTAGAAGTGTATTGTGAGGAAGCAATACTTCATGAGTAGGTATAGATTATATATATTTCTTTGCCTTTCACTGTAGTAGCAGCATACTGCACTTGTAATGAATTTTGCTTCTATAAGTGAAAGTTTCCTTTAGTGGGAAGGTGGTAGAGTTAAAATATTTGAGACCATACCATCTCCCATATGCAGAATCTTTACCACTCCAGATGGCACACCAACTGCCAAGTCCTAGAAATACTACTGAATTATTACCTTCCAAACATGAAGCAGACTAAACCAGGACAGCATATAATAGATCCTCCTGCAAATACTTCCAAAATTAAGACTAGGTGCCTTTTTTTTTGTATGCAAAGCCCAGATGGCACATACAAACCAACTGTGAACCACATTGATGGTGTGATGTTTAAACTTTACAAAAGTGTATGCTGGTATAACAAATGGCCTCTATTTACAAATGGAAGACTGAATAAATGAGAAAGATGCAAAGTTTTGCAGCTTACATTGAAGCTATTTGGCTAGATAGACTTTGGCTATCACTCGGTATGGCCATTCTTATATCAAAATTAGATGCAGAACTAGTTTTGCCCAAGTAGGAATATTTAAAATGAAAATATGGAATGTAACTTCTAAGCTTGTGGAAGTCTAACATAAATTCTTGCAGCAACAAACAGTGGATTAATCATACAATACTCTTGAGATCAATGCTTCTGTTGACTAAGTAGAAAAAAAAAGAAGTAGAAACAAGGAGATTTTCGGTCTAATGTGAGGAAAATGAGACTTTTGTGCTTGCACTAGTTTGTCAGACTCTCTTCCTTTTAATATCTGTTTAATCTATTAGCTATATTCAAGCAAGACGTGAAGAGGTCTAAAAACTAATGCTAAATAAAAGACGAATCAGGCAGACTCGTGATTTCACCAGAAGTGTCACCAGATGATTTCATGATAATGGGGAGACTGAGCACAGGAGGAAACTCCTAATACTACTTTTGCATAAGGAAACACTGAGGTGTAGAAGTCCTCATAGCTTCCCCCCATTGAGAATACAAGAAAGGCCAATGGCATTCTGGGATGCATCAAGAAGAGTGTGTCCAGCAGGTCAAGAGAAGTTTTACTGCTCCTCTGCCCTGGTGAGGCCTCATTTGGAGTCCTGTGTCCAGTTCTGGTCTCCCCAGCTCAAGAGGGACAGGGAGCCTCTGGAGAGAGTCCAGCGTAGGGCCACCAAGATGATCAGGGGTCTGGAGCATCTTCCTTATGAGGAAAAGCTACAGGATCTGGGGCTGTTTAGTCTGGAGAAGAGGAGACTGAGGGGGATCTCATTAATATTTATAAATATCTAAATGGTGGGTGTCAGGAGGTTGGGACATTCCTTTTTTCTATTGCATCTAGTGATAAGATGAGGGGTAATGAGATGAAGCTGGAACACAAAAAGTTTCATTTAACATAAGGAAAGCTATTTCACTGTGAGGGTGACGGAGCACTAGCAAAGGCTGTCCAGGGAGGTTGTGGAGTCTCCTCTGGAGGTCTTCAAAACCCACCTGCACATGTTCCTGTGTGACCTGATCTAGGTGAACCTGCTTCTGCAGGGGAGTTGAACTAGATGATCTCTAAAGGTCCCTTCCAACCCCTACCATTCTATGATTCTAGGAAAGGAATATTAGTGGAACCAAAATTTTTGTGAATAGGAAGTTTAGCTGGATATCAGCACACTTTAGACACAACTGTTTTTCTTGTACAGATTTTTCGTAGCTGACAACATGCAAACTAAAAGAAAAGCTTTTCCCATTGCATTTGTAAGCTATTTCACAGACTCTCTTTTTCTCTTTCTCTCTCAATCTTTTTCCTTTTCTTATGTTTCCTTTCTACCAGTTCTTCTTGTGAATATTCTGATGCCTATTAGTATATGAAGTCAGACTGTGTCCATAATGCAATTGATTTAAGAAGTCATTTAGGTATAAGGCAGCAATTCCAACCCAGCACAATAACCAGGAGGCTGGATTGGGTCATTCTCTTCTGGCCTTAGGAGAAAACCATGAGGACAAAAAGCTGTTATCTGAGCTATGATAGAGTTCAGTGAAAAGTCATCATTGACCACTGAATTACTGATCTGCCTCTGATATTAGATATGGGGACATATCAAGGGGAAGACAGCTTCTAGGAGAATGAGTGCTGAAGTATTAGCATTTGCTTTTTGGTAGCAACTCATTAAAAGCAAAGGCATACATATTGCTGATACAGTACAAAAAACACATGACAAGTCCTGATAATCAAATTGGTATTTTAAAAAATAATTTATTAACATTTTCAAAAGAAGATATGTGTAACAACATGGTATGGATTTCACTGTGAGGGAGGTTGCTAACGGTTACTGTAGAAAAGGAGACTAGATTTGTCCTCTGACATAACATTTTTTAATTACCTGTATTAAGACAGGTGACAGCATAGTGTTGACTTTTACTTCTGCAACTAGTCTAAACAGGTACCTCACACATTATACATATTTAGTTCAAACTTTTTTGTGCTTTTAAGTATATCAGCTGAAACAACTTCAACTTCTCTGAACAAATTTGAACTGTGTGTCATAACTTCTGATGTTACTGGAGCACTGTCTGCTTACCTAATTGCTTAATATTTTGGGTCCTTTGAGCACAAAGGTCATATCTTCATGCAGTGACTTCAATGGAGGTAGAACAAATTACAACAATTGAAAAAAATGGTCTTAGAAATTTCTATGGCCAGAATGTCTCATAACAAAAGACTTGGCAAACCTGAAAGTCATTATTTTAATGGTACTGCAGACAGTTCTTGTTAAACATGGGGCACAGTTCTAGGGTAATTATAGTACTATAACATTACTTTATAATTCAACTTTCCCTAGCTTAAATTACCATCATTGAAATGTAAATATTTCCTTGCTTCCATTTAGTCAAGTATCCTGTACTGAGAGTGTAGAACAGAAAAAGAAGGTCTGCTAGTCCAGACAACCAGAGTTAGTGCTTTTTCCAAGGAAAAATTCTGTGAGTATTCATAGTGATAAGATTTTGCAGTATTTTGTACCCTATTGCCCTGGGCAGCATCTGGCTTTGCCTATATATAAAACTGCTCACTGGTTGTAGCTGAGGTTAAAATTGATTGGTAAAGTGAGGGAAAATCTTGATTCCATAAATAAATTTCTGGTACATATTCCAGTAGAAATTAAAATTGGAGGCTGCAGAGAGTGATCTAGCATATATACAGGACAAGGGGTAATGGGATGAAGCTGGAACACAAAAAGTTCAATTTAAATATAAGAAAAAACTATTTTACTGTGAGGATGACAGAGAAGTGGAACATGCTGCCCAGAGGGGTTGTGAAGTCTCCTTCCTTGGACGTCTTCAAGACCCACCTGGCCATGTTCCTATGCGACCTGATCTAGGTGGACCTGCTTCTGCAGGTGGGTTGGGCTAGATGATCTCTAAAGGTCCCTTCCAATCCTACCATTCTATGATTCTGTGATTTTATGATATGTCAAACTCTTAAGGCTCACATTTGGAACATGCGTCATGTGTCAACTAGCATAATGTTTCTTTGGCTTGCAGACTACAGTTTATGAGACACAACTACCCAATTCACACAACAGTCATACATAGCATTGAGGTCCAGGCAAGTATCTCCCATCTATAGACTCAGACTACATCTCCTTTCCCAACAGGTGATCCAGTCAGGAGAGAGGATATTTCAGGACAAGAACCACCAAAGGAAGACTGAGGTAATGAACAGCAAGAAAGTTTGAAGGATATTCATTTTTTTTTCAGAGGTATATAGGAGAGCAAAGCTCCTGTCTGGGCTCTGTAATACCTGTGTGTGAAGCAGAAGGGTGAAATCATGACCGACCATGTAATCCCTCGTGATGGGATTGTGTCTGTCTTTTTGTCACTGCTTTAGGTGTGATGTCTAAGGATTATCTGAAACAGCAACTAAAGTCATAACCACTACAATGAAAAAAAAAGGCTCAGAAGAAGTAATGCATTACTTGGAAAATATGAGAATACGAGATTTTGAGTTTTACAGAAAAGCTTTCAGGTTTGGTTTATCTGAATTTATGGGCTCAAAATGGGTCAGATTTTTTTTTTTTTTATCTCAGCTTTTGCAGCTTTATGGAAAGATTTATTTGTCTCAACACAGCTCTACAAGAGTAAACTGAATTGCTGCTTGTTCATGCATCCTGATTAAGGGTCTTACCATCAGTTCTCTTTCTCTCTGCTGAGGCTTGAAATGTTGGTATTGAGTACTTGCTATATCATCATGGTACTGTTTGTCTGAAATTGAGCTTAGAAAATGCAGAAGAAACTGACAGGCATTCTAGCAAGTCCCGAATTGCTTTTCAATTCATCTGTGCTCACTGCCAAAGGGAGCAGTCCTTAGGGGAAGATATGATTAGCAGCAAAATATTTCAGCTTGTCTTAAACCTAGGAATAATGGCTGTAGATCCACAAGAATGTGGGATTCAGGTGCCTCACTGGGCTAAAGGGACACATGTTAAAATCCACATTGAACACTTGGCCAGTGTTCCTATTTGTAGGATAATTTGGGAATGGCTTTTTTCCATTTGTTTACCAATAAAAAACAAACCCACCAGCTTATGAATAGAGATATCTGTTGTTCACCCCAGCTACTCTCTCCTTTCATTTAAAGATGTTTAGAGTTTCAGGAAATTGCAATATTTTTACGAATAATCTACCAACCAGAAATAGAGTCTAATTTATTAGCTGTCTCTCAGGAATAGTTTGCCCAGGTCTAGCATAAAATGACATATTGAATTCAGTTCCATACTGAATTGTGTCTTTGAAAGAAAGTGGTTTGCAGCTAGTAAAATATCCCTGGATAATCACAGAGGTCAAAAGCTGTGCCTTGTTATGTTACATGCCTATTTACAGTTTGCTCCCACTGCAGGTTGTCAGGGCTTCAAGTACCTGCTTCACTTTCAGTACAAAAATAGAAGACTTCATACTTTTCATAGAAAAACCCAAGCCAACTCTTTTTCCTTCTCATTTAGTCAAATTGTCTTTTTAACATATGAAAAGAATCTATTACATTCAATAATTTATGCACCTCCTATGGTGCTGAACTCTTAAGATAGCTAACTGTGTCACTTGCCTCAATGTTTAACTAAACTTTTAACATTTTCTGCATATTTCTTCCTCTTTGCAGAATTGGTCAAAGTTCCACTACAGAAGCACTGAATATACGCATATAGCTTGTTACTTTGGGAGAATGCATTCTGGTCATTTCTTTCTTCTAGTCCTTCCAAATCTCCTCAGGGTTGGTAACTCTTTTATTTATTTATTTATTTTTGTTATTGAATGTGCTTTTCTTTCTCACTCCTCCATTTAATTTGAGCAAATTTGATAGCCGTGGGCATTTTATTTTATTTTTACCATCTGTTTTCCATTTTTATTAAATAGTTATAATTTATTGTTAACTGAAATTGCAAATTGGCCATGTTATGTTTATGCTATAATAATAGCATCTGGATTTAAAACTGTGAGAAAGATTGCGTCCCAACTGTTCTCACTATATATGGTCCTAGAGCCTTAAAATTACATCTGTTCTAGGGGGGGATTTCCTGACCTTGATCTGTTAAAGAGCAGAGGTTTTGCTTGAAAAATAAAAGCTCTCCCTTTCTGTTTGTGAAGAGAAAGGTTAAGGTTCCAGAACAGTAGCCTCAAACATTTTGAAAGAATAAAAGTCTCTTGCATTAAAATGGGATCTTGACCCAAAATCTCCTCCTTATCTCTAGAAAAAGCCAACTATACGAGAAACATACACTGAATTGCAAATGTCTTCAACTAGGCTTGAGAGAGGCTTTATTCTGTACTCTTTGGCAGTCTAGCATACTATTTCTAGAGAGATTAGAGAGATATTATTATGTCTTGGGGGGCTACTGAACACTGTAAACTTCTCCAATGTATCATAATTACAGGAACACCTGTTCTAAGTAACATTTTGCTGAGCCACCATGAGAATTTGGTGCTCAATAGCCCTCAAAATTTCTCATTTCTTTCCTGTGGTGAGGCGCTTTAGCAACTTTTCTCTGGACCATAATGGAAAACTCTTAAGGTCAATGGTTCAATAACTCTTAAAGAACACCTGATTTTCCCTCCCCTTCCATTTCTTCCTAATAATGCCTTCTTGAGACACTTGTGAGTCCTTGCTTACCAGTATCTATTTCTTCATGTCTTTATTTTTGTTGTGCAAAGCTGAGGAAAAAAGGAAATAATTTAGCAAATTATTTATTAGTCTACATTAAAGTGCCTGGATGCTATAAAAAAGGAAGGAGAATTAACAGAACAAATATATGAAGATAATTCTGCAAAAAAGTACTATGAAATAGGAGCTCTGTCCTAAAAAACTTGGAGAAGTTGTGTGATGTGAGTGAAAGCCTTAATTCAGTATGGAGTTGTTGACAGACATCAATGCCCTACACATTAATAGCTAAGATTAAACTCTAGATTCCAGACATGTTCTGTGCTGCTACATGTTTCATTCAGGTCCTAAAACAAAAGGCCAAGCTGTTAGAGAGCAGGATGCTAATTGCTGAGTGATACTGAAAATTCCACTCTCTCTGTCACGTTACAGGTTCAGGTCTTCCACTGAAATACTTTGTTTCATGTCTAAAGCATTAAATTAAAGGTTGCCCTTGCCCTTTCTTTTTTTTGGTATGGGGTAAAAAGAGAAAACTGTTAACAAATACATTAATCAAAAGCACTAGGAAAAAATGTCACTATAAAACTGTCTATAAAATGTATATGGGATCAAGGAGACTGGTCTCATCTTGTCTCAGACAAGACATTCTGCTTTTCTGTTTTTACTCCCATCCTTTGTCTCAAGCTTGCCTATTTGTGCTAAAAGATTTGGGGATAAAGACTGACTTTTTTGTGTGTTTGTACACCATTACACATAAATCTTACTTGGTCTGAGGATGCACTTTTGCAGTTGGTATCTTATAGTACTAGATGAAAGGCATGAGAATGGATAATCAGAGAAAAATGAACCACACATTGAAAGATGGATTAAAAACAATAAACAATCACCCTTGGCAGGCACAAGCACCTGCTTCTTCTCCAATGTATGACAAAAATCACCTATTCTGCCAGATGTACCTCTAAACATTAAGTAAATGGGGCCCAAATTGGAGCTGGACGAGGTGAAAATAGCAGTTGATGGAACAGATGTCAACCTTTTCTCACTTCTCTCATGATCTATGGACAGGACTGGATTTGAGTTAAAATATTGAGCATTTTTAATTGTGTCAGGAAAGTTTTTTTATTTGTGAGACCCTTTGAACCTACTGGGGTGTGAAGGGTTAGGTAAATAACCTTGCCTTGTTCTTCTAAGGAGAAGGAGTCATATCAAGTGAGAATACTAATGTTTAAACATATACTAAGTTCATGTTCAAAAGGAAAATGAATATTCTCTGACATTCCTGTCCATAAAAGTTCAAGGGTGAAGATGATGAAGATATGTCCTGTCTAGAGTGGAGCAAGGATAAAGCCAAGAATTTTGATGACTTAATTAATTGTCTTGATAACAATGATCCCTCAAATATAAGCAGTAAAGAACATGACATGAAAAATAAGATGTTTTCTCTTAAGTTTCTATGAAAAACTGCCAGATAGCTTTGCTTTGATTTTATAAAATAACTTGTCAGTTATAATGTTGATGGAAAGATTTCCCTTTGTGACTATAAGGGAAACAATAGGTATTGCTAAGTTACTTCAGTGCTTCAGTTATGCAGTGTGCCATTTGAATCATCTATGGTTACAAAACTGTAGTCATTAAAGTGTAGCATGTTTAAGACTACTATCTCCTGGAATCTACTGATCCATGCAATTGCTGTCACACTGGAGAAGGCAATCTTTGACTTGACATTAGTTTCTTGTCCTTCCATATTGTATATGACATGCTGTCTTTCTCTTTGCATTTTACTTGCAGGATCATGGCATTTTAAAGGAACAGAAAAAAATCTTGTTCGGCTGTCAGTCTCTGACCAGCCTTGGAAGAATTTTCTTTTGTTCAAGGAATCATAACAGCCACCATTTCAGGCATATTGGCTTTTCAAGCACTTCAGCAGAAGTATTATATGAGGTTTCGTTTCATTTCTCAACATGGAGCAATCTGGAAGTGCGAAGTCCTGCATATGTAACTCCTCACAGGGAGCAGTTGAGCTGGCAGTTAAGACCTCAGTTTAGCTTTTTAATTTCTGGGTTTAATTTCTACTTCGTACACACATTTTCTGTGATACTATCATCTGACTTTCCATATTTCCAGGAGATATTAAAAATCCTATAATTCACAGTGGAAAAAATATTCTCACAACTCTTCTCTCTAAAGAATAAAACAGTTATCTGATGAGTTTTAGTCTTTATGGGGATGAATAAGGGATCCATGATGAAGCAGCTCTTTTTTTCCCACTCTCTGTAACCTGGGAACAATAGTTTCCTGGGTTAGAAAACACTATGATGATAAAAGCTGGGAAGTTTATAGAGCCTATGTTGCATTCCTTGTTATTTTCCAAACTCTCTTAGGGTTCTGTAAAAATCCCAGTCAAATTCATTAGTGTTCAAGTCTGCTCAGAAACAATAGTGATAGGAAGTAATATGGTTATAATTCAAGATGTCTGGGGTGGGGTAGGGAACACTTTTAATTTCCCTTTACTGCTGGTGATGGATTTTTGCAGCTTCACCTTTCTGTGCTACTGATCCCAGCAGTCCCAGACTCTAAACAACAAACAGCTTGACTTGCAGAAACTTTCCACTCCCTCTGGGGAGAACCAGAAACTTACAGCATATTTTAAGCTGTTGTTCGATTTTCTGAGGGGAGAGAATCGTCTCTAGGCACAAATTAGTGCTACCAGTGGAAGATGTAGTTCAGCTGTTTATATACTAATATGCAGCAATTATGATAAAACAAAACTCATTCTGAAATTCTGCTGTAACTATGGTAACCTACATTCAATGTATTCCATTAAAAATATAAAAAAGTCTCCCCAGCAGAGAGAGTAAATATTATCTATTATTGATTGATGAAGGTTCCAGACTGTGAAAAGTGGTTAATATATTTTTTGTGATGGAATACATTTGTTAAACCTTCTTTTTTATTGATGGTTATTGTCTGTTTAAATAGCACCAGATAGTAATCATTAATTTTTACATCTATTTTGAATCATTTGCTTACTTCAATAGAAGGTCTTCATTTTACAAAGGGTCTCTGAGAAATTTCTTTATTAACCTTCTTTTATCTGATTTCTAGTTTGAGCTATTACCAGACTTGACAAAGAGTTTACAACTCCAAATGCAGTTGGTATAGTTGGATCATTTTAGCTTTAATAATAATAAATCCTCAAGGATTCAGCTCTTTAATGAGGAACAAACAAGTTTTGCAGATATTCTGTTGCTTTACTCACTAGTTGTTATGGCTTCCAAGTTATTTAATTTACATATTGCAAATTGCCCATGAAATAAAAACTTTTGAAATTCAGATAGCAACAATAATGTCAAAGCGTAATGAGATGTCTGTGGCTGGGAATGAGAGAGAAAAATTTGGTAGCCTTGAGTAGGTCTGTTAGCAAACCACTTATGCTTGGAGAGCTTTCGTGCTCCTTGCAGCTCTCTGTAGAGATCCATGGATGGAGCTGCTGGAGGGGGTCATGCTGTGAGGAAGACTTGCAGGTTGACTACACTCAGGAGTCGAGCTTGATTTATTCCTATAAAACAGTTTCCTATATAGAGATAGTTCACCTGTCTGCACAAGCCTCTTCTTTGACAGCTTAAGACAAATTGAGGAGGATTCACCTGCAAATTTGAATCTCTAAGTGTGAACTTTGTCTCTTAGCTCATTGCAATCAATGGAAATTTAATTCATACAGTTAAGGGAGCCTAGGAAATGGTTCAGTTGGTTGTCAACACAGGTTGCAATTTAGCTGCTTGAACATGGCCAGTTAGAATTGTTTGAGAAACCTTTGGCTGTTATCCTCCAGCTGATGATGTAGCAAAGCATTTCCTCCTGTGTACGTTCTGACACATTTGCCAAGTATTTGAAGCTATCACAGGTACCCTAAGGAATTAGATATCTGTGTGAACTGTGACATTGACTGGAGCCCTTGATCCCTGCTCAGCTTAATGGGAGCTTAAAGATATGGGTGACAAATGACATCCAGCTAAAGACTCCTTAATTTCAAGCCAAATCCCACTCATGATATGTATATTCCATAGCTTTGTGGGCATAACACAAGACAACAAGGGAAATATGATCTGTACATTTGTGATTTCCTGATATACAAAGTATTCTGGCTTTTGGTGTCTGCATTTAAACCAGACATTGCCTTCATTTGAAGTGTCTGCAGGAACAGTTTAATCAAGATGTCTCAGAATCAGAGTATTACTTAAATGATAACGTTACTACATTAGCTGATATGTCCTGTAGGAGAGATAACAAAGGAGATCAAAAGCGATATTGAAAAAGTGTCATGTTATAAGAACAATTTTCTTATTTTTAGATCAAGATTGAAATCACTGCTAGGACTCTGTAAAAAACCCACAAATTAATATTACTTCTCTTGCAGAAAAAAGCTTAGGTCTTTACCAGTATATCACACAACTATTCATTGGTAACAGAAAAGGGTTTTCTCTGAGCTATACCTACAGAGGTGCAACACAGTGATTCTCATTCAGATTCACTTAGCTTTATCTGTACCATTTTACTTTCTCAAAAGGAGAGGAAAAAATAGAAAATAATGGTGATAGAATGGGAAAGAAAAAAATAAAAAAAGATTTTTATTTTATTCACAGCCCAAACTGTCTATCTACTTGTTTGGTTTTGTTATATGAACTCACTCTGAAGTGATGATACAGATTACCAGGCTGTTATCCTGAATAAAAAGTGCTGTCGTTAATTCTCTTTTGCTGCAGCTATGGGCCATTATTTCCAATAGCTGTAGCTGTCACTTCCAGTACTGTGACCCATCAGGAAATCTCTCAGGAAACTGAAAGTTTACACAATGGCCTGGCAAGAATATAATTTAGAGGGCAGCAGAAGGTGCAACTGCCTACTGGTCTCAGATTTATTCCTCATTCCTATTGCAGAGCTTAAATAAGTACAAGAAGATGTTCTTTTCTTGCTGTTGAGCTGTCCTCCTGCCACTCCACAGTGAGTTCGAGTGCCCTGAGACAGTATATCCTCCATCCATTAACTGCCTGCTGGTGTCAGAGCTTGTGTCAGGATTGCAGCCTTCTGCAGGGTGCTGACAGCATGGTGGAAAGGAAACGTCCATCACCCCAGGGATCCAATGATGGAAATAAAGCTGGAAAGCATAAAGTCAAAGAAGGAATTTGGATCTGGCTAACAGCAAGTATGAAGGGGAAGGAGAAAAGAGAGAAAAGAAGCAATATCTGGTCATGAATGCTTGGGAGTAGATTTTCCATAAATTAACTGCATTTTTGATTATTTTTATTTTTCCTTGTGTACTTTTATTTAAAACAAAATCTTTTCAGTCTGTAGCTTTTTGTAACCATAATAATAATTTTGAATGAGACACACATCTTTCAGAGTTATTGATTTGTTTACACCATTGGAAAATATTTAGCTATTATATAAGAACTTGTGCTTCTCATACTCAGAAAATACAAGGTGGTGGAGATAGTACTACTTCCTATACCTGTCACTCAAGTGCTGCGAAATGACCTTCTGAAGCTGAAAAACAGGCTTGTTACTATTGAGGTTTCACAACTTGTGATCAGTCTCTTTCTTGGAAAGCTTTGTCTTTCCTTCTGTTTGAAAATAATGTTTAAAAACACTATAGCTCTTTTTGTTTTCTTCCCCTCCTCACCATGTGTATTCCCTATTCTGTAATTTTTTGAGTATTTAATGACTTGTGAAGAGTTTGTTGTGAATATGTGGTAATCAGAACAGCACGTCTCTACTGATCCATGCATCACCATGTATGTTTTTGTTCCTTAAATCTGAATGCAGCTGTTAGAATCAGATTGCCAGGGCAAAGCAGAAATATACTCTCCATAGATACTTCATAAAAATTTCCTCTAAATATTCCTTTCTATCTCCTGTTTGTGCATTAACTACTAGCTGAAGGCATGCAGAAAATAATCGCAAAATAAGGAGTAAATGAAGCTCAAATTAATTTATTTTATAATACTATTTGCAGCCCAATTTTTTTAATGGTCCTTTTCGATGTATGTATATATATTATGGCTATCATGTACTGGTTGATGGTTTCTAGTATCTCATGGATTTACTTGAAAGAATGGAACCTAAGATTGGCAATCTCTTTTAAGAGAACTTTCATCAATTTGGATGACTCCATATAGCTCCTGAAATATAAGTAATAGCTCCTGCTGTCTAGGCCTATACTCTCACCTCCTTTAGAACATTATGAACTTTCATAGATCTGTTTGTTTCGGGAATCAAAATGTATTGTTGCTGGAATTAACTACTAATTACCAATCTAATTCTACCAGCTTCATTTGTTTCCCCCTTCCCACATTATTCAGTAAATTTTATTCTGTCTCTACAGTGCTTCTGTTACAGCTGAAGAATGATCAGCAACTATACTATGTTATTGTAGTATTTCTTATTACACAAAATTAAGAACTAAGAATTACTAGGAGATACTACAACATATTAAGAAAGCAAAGAAGGAAGAGAATTAAAATGATAACGAAACTTTATAGTGAATTTCCACATCTCTTGTAGTAAACCCAACACGTTGGACTTGATAGACTACACAGTAGATCATTAATGAGACAGTAGACAGGGAAAAGAATTATTAACATAGTTGTTGCATAGATTGCAAATTCCTTGAATCAGGGACTGTCTTTACTCTTCCCAAATAATGACTGACACCTCATGATACTTACAACTCCTAAAAAATAGTGTATAACATCAGGAAATGAAAATAAACTATAATATGATCAAAATTATAGAAGAAACAGATTTTCACTTATAAACATCACAAACTAGTAGAAAATGGAGTGTTTCTGCTCATCTAAACACTTAGAGGATTAAGTGAAATTATTATTTTCTAGGATATGTCAGATTTTTAACTTTTAAAAATCATATATAATACAACTTCAAATGTATTTTGCTTTGCAGTCCAGTTTATTTTTGAAGTTTTGCACAGTAAAAGAGCCATTTTAAAAATAGATATACAAGATGTACAAGTGCCATTTTAAAAATATAAATTAATATTATGCTTCAAATGTTAAAGAATTTTGCTCATATTCGAAGCCTTTCCATCTATCAGTTTATGAGGAAAGATAACCAAAATGTCTGTATTTTCACAAAACATTTTGGCTTTTCCCATCAGGCATTTTCTGATGAAAAACAGTTAAACCAGTAGATTGCCAGAAATCTTTGCCTGCAACCTTCACCTGTGTAGAGGTTTAAAGAGCAAGGGAAGAAGCATAAATCCCCAGATAAATTTTCACCTTCATCCTACTGACTTAAAAATAAGATTGTGTTAGCTATTATGTTTCTATTCCTTCAAACTTCACCTGTAACATGTTTCCTAACCAAACAAAATTTAACCTGGAGAAACAACATTGTCACTGTGGAATATCGTGGGAATGATTGTCAGGAATGGCAATAGAAGGAATGATCCTTCTATATTTCATCACTGCATAATGTTCCAGGTATATCTTGTCACTGAAAATATCACACCTGAAGTATTGTTGCGAGACATGACTCAGAGAGCCTCAGGCAACCGTGAATTACCAAGGGCTTTCCTGTAAGTGAGTGAAATATAATTACAATCTTCAACAGGTGAGACAAAAATATATTTTGAGTAAAGAAAGGAAATTAAAAAAGTGAGACAAATTGGCTGTGCTGTGTATTTATTAGTAGGAAAGAAGGTAAATGAATGCATATGAAAATAGGAACCTAGCCATACTTCTGCTGCACAGCTGAGGACAAGTGTAGTCTGACATTCAAAAAAAAAAAAATTAAAAAAAGCTAAACTTCTGTTGGTGGCTTTATATTAGTGATTACTAAATCATGAAACAGATTGCTGATGAGAGACAGTCTGACCAAGCAGGGGTATGAGGGCACATGCATGCATATGCATACAGATATCTCTGAAGATGCACCCCCAAACCTAATTTTTATAGGCAGAAACCATGCCTTCAGGCTGAGATATAAGCCAGCTATTCAGCTGAATGTGTTTTACCTAAGGCACAGTACCTGACTCTTCTTACTTTTGGCATATCTCAGACTGGGGTAAAACACAGAAAAATAGGATTGTTTCACTAGAGCTTTCATTTGTTTCTCATCGTTTAACTCACTGTGGTATTCCATGGTAATTTAACCATATCTGTGCTAACTTACCAAGGCTTTTGGTGCTAAAATATTTTCATCCTGTAGTTTAGTCTGATACCTTCTTGTTTAAACTACCATTGAAGTCAGTGGAGCTTTCAAATGTTACTGTTTAGCTCATGCAATTTCATTTCTCCTCTCCCACACACAAAGTGGTAAAGTAACTCCCACAGACATTAACTGGAGTTACTGGACTGAAGTGAGATCTATTTGAGGATCCTGCAGTATGGGAAATAATTCACAGGTTAGTAACATGCTGGCATTGCATTCTACTCTGGACATCATTACCTTTGATGATTTTGTCCTTGCAAAGATAAACATGAAGGAACATTTAATGTAATCACAGTATGGTTAAGGACAATTATGTTAAGAAACAAAATGAAAATAATATTCTATGTAAGGATGACTGTATTTCAAAAAGTTATCCTTTTAAAGTATAATTTACATCAGTTACTATTACTGAAAGATAAAGTTTCAAACTAAAAAATTAAAAATCACTTAGGAAAATGTATAAAAAGTAAGAATTGTGATTAGATGAACACATATTTTTCTTAAGTGCTTTTTCAGTCACAGTAAAAATGATGATGATTTCCTACTGAATGTAACTTGAATCCTAGAATCCCAGGGAAGGGTATGGGCATATAGTGATAGCACAGTGGATAATGGCTTTTAATTGAAAGAGGGTTAATTTAGATTAGATATTAGGAAGAAGTTTGTTGTTGGGGGGGTGATGAGGCATTGGAGCAAGTTGCCCAGAGAAATTTTCGATATCCCATTCCTGGAACTGTTCCAGGCCAGGCTGGATGGGGTTTTGAGCACCCTGGTCTAGTGGGAGATGTCCCTGCCCATGTCAAAGGGGTTAAAATTAGATGACCCTTAAGGTCCCTTTCAAGCCAAATCATTCTATTCTATGATTTTTTGCTGAGACACAGTCCATATAGTTATAGAGATCATATTATCCAAAAGGATTTTTTCCTCCTCAATGTCCTCCCCAAATAATGACACAAATAAAAGCTGTGTATGTGTATGTGTATGTGTATGTGTATGTGTATGTGTATGTGTGTGTATGTGTATGTGTATGTGCATATGTCCTACTCCTAAGCATCTTTTTTCTTCACTCGTGTGGAAACTTATCATAAACTATTTGTTCAATCAAATACTGACAAAAAACCCCAAGTGTTTGAAGACATTACAGGTATTTCTTGTATTGGTAGAGAAAAAAATACATCAATAGGTTATCTGGTCCAACCCACTGGTCAAGCAGGACCACCTGGAGGCAGTTGTCCAGGGCAGTATCAGATGGCTTTTGAGTGTTTCCAAGGATGGAGACTGCATAACCTCCCTGAGCAACCTATGCCAGGGCTTAGTCAATCCCACAGAAAAAAAAATACTTCCTGATATTCAAGAGGAATCTCCTGTGTTTCACTTTTTGCCTCTAGACCTGTCACTGGGAACCACTGAGAAGAGCCTGTCTCTGTCTTCATTCTCTCCCATCAGGTATTTGTACACACGGATAAGATCCTCTCTGAGTCTTCCTATATCCAGGCTAAAAAATCTCACCTGTCTCAGCCTTTTCTCATAGGAGATATGCTCCAGTCTCTGCATCATCTTTGTAATCCTTTATTGGACTCTCCTTACTGTACAGGTCTCTCTTGTACTGAGGAGCTCAGAGTTGGAAACAGTACTCCAGATGTAGAATCACCGATGTTGAGTAAAGGGTAGAATCACTTCCTTCAAACAAGTGGCAGTACTTTGTGTTAATGCAGGCCATGGTACATTTCACCTCTTTGTGGCAAAGGCACATTACTGCCTCATGTTCAACCTGATGTCCTCCAACATGTGATCCCCAGCATGTTCTGGTGCCAGGGAGTTTTCTTCCCGAGATGCAGGACTTGACACGTCTCTTTGTCAAACTGCAGAAGATTCTGACAAGAACCCATTTCTCTAGCCCATTAAGATCCCTTTGAATAACAGCACAACCCTTGTTTTTATCCTTGCTAAGGATACACTCTGCCCCATTGTCCAAGTAGACAATATCCATTGCTCTCCCCTCACCAGATCAGTTATTTCATCATAGAAGATTATCAAGTTGATCAGGCATGACTTCACTTTGGCAAATCCATGCTGATTTTCTTTTCCTTAATGTGCCTTGAAATGCCTTCCAGGATTAGTTGTTCCATCAGCTTCCTAAGGATCCAGGTTTAGCTGTGTGACCTATGAATCCCTGGGTCCTACTTCTTGCCCTTCTGAAGGTGACATTTGCTTTCGAGGGTTCTCTGGGCACTTCTAGTCCACTGGCTCATTGTCACTGCACACAAGGTTGCCTTTGACCTTCGCATCCCTAACGAGTTCCTTTACAAGTATGAGATGAGACAAAACACCTCTTCTCATTGACTTGTCTGTCACTTGGAGGAGGAAGTTATCATCAATGAACTCCAGGAGCCTTCTGAATTGCTTAAGTTCAGCTGTGTTTTCCCTCCAGAGGGTATCAGTGTGGTTGAGGCTATGGGGACCAGGGCCTGTGAAAGTGAAACTGTGCCCATCTCTCCATCGAAGACCTAATAAAGTAAAACTACCTGATTCCTCCAGGTAATCAGCACAACAATTCAGTGCTCCTAATAATGAGATATACAAGACCGGAGAAAGGGCACAATGACAGGAAGTTGTTGACCAGAAGTGAGAGTTGAAATGTTCTATGAAAAACACTGTCCTCTATAAGACAATTCAGTAATTTCAAGTTGTAAATTTCAATATCATTAAGACACACACTCATACCACAAATAGGTTTCACACTTTGATGAAGAAAACATTACTTTTGTGATTTACCCATCCCCCAAACCCCGTATCGTTCATGTAATTTATTCATCCTGGCAAGGCAAATATGAAAACAGTCTTTAAACTTCAGTGTAATAAGAGTGGAATCCAGTGTAAAAATAAATTGGAGACAGAATTTAATTATTGCTTTTCTCTGCATGATTTGCTCCCTAGCCCCTTTGCAAACTTTCTAACACTTATTTAAAATTCTTCTTTTATTCTTCATCTGTTGACATTATTTACATATAGAACTCTGATGTGTTTACCATACAATTAGAATAGATCTTCATTTTAATTAAATATCAATTCAGGATCACAGCTTCAAGCTATTTGTCATCACTGATAGTGATCAATAGAAGGAGATGCTGAACAAAGCAGACAAATAGATTTTCTGAGTAGTCAAATATTTTTCATTTCTTCATGTACCCCATTTTTTAATAGAGGATGAAGAGAATAAATTTCTTGCATCCTTTTAGTTATTCTGTGGCACATATTTAGAAAGTTGAAATAAGAAGCTAATTGCTCCATTATTATGCTTAATTGACATGCTATCTTTTTCTCTGTAACTCACCATGACAGCTTCATTTAACTGCAATGTGGTGACTGCCTGTCATAGGAGTAAAACTTTAGTAGCTATAGGCAAATTCCTAAAACAAAAACCTAGTTAGGAACCTAGCATTCACACCACACCCCTTGCGGCTGTGCATCCACTTACTTTCTATTGCAAACTCTACACCACACAACCTTGTGATTCATAACTTAAGTGTGTCTCATACTCAGTTGACACTTGTTTATTTTTATGCAGACGTCATTATTGAGCTTCTACAGTTTTTTTCACTCATTCATATCTGTCCCTTCATGATATGTTTATAGTCATATTACCTCTCACTCTTCTTTTGCTATACTGAACATATAAGGCTCTTCCATCCTTCCTTCTTGAAGTAGTGTCTGGTTTCTCCTCAGTATCCTTAGTAGTTCTCTGGACCTCTTTAAATTTACCTGTGCTGAACATGGGTCAACATGGTTCAATGGGGGTGAGTCCATTCAAACACATGACTACCTTCTTATTAGCAGTGGAAATGTTTTAATTGCTACATGTTTGCATCACTGTTGCCTTTTCACATTTGCATCAAATCAGAGAAAAGCTAGGTATTATGTAACTGAGTATTATATCCCATACTTTTCTTTTAGGTAATTTCTAAGTATTTGGTTTCATTGCACCATAAAACTTCTCACTGTTGGACCCATTTTCACTGTTTATCCATCTCTTATCTGTTCCTCCTACTCATTCTCTCTTCTCTCCCCCTCACCTTTTCTATCTACTCTTTCCCTCTCTCCCTCTTCCTATCACGTCCTTCCATGTTCTCTTCAGTTAAGCCTTCATTTGCCTGTCCAAATCTAACAGTATCATCCATATCCATAGCAGTAAAACATCTACCTTGTATTGAAAATTTTGTGTAAAATGAATTCAAATGAGGAGAATCTTAGCATTGAACAACTGCTTCATGGTTTTTGCAAAGAATTGCAAACAGTGGTTGCAGACAATTGTATGCATGAAAAAGAATGATTTCACACTTTGTAGGACATTATTCCTTGGAAATTAAATTACATATAAATGCTAAATTTTATGTCTCAATACTTTTTCACTTTGAAATCTTGAATTTCAAGACATGAAATTTAAATAATGAATTTCCATTTAAAAATTCCTTTATTTTGCAAGAAGAAGAGGCTGAGGAACAGAACCACAATGAGGGGAATCATAGCAGAGATATTTCGAAGAACACTCTGTTGGTCTGTCACACTGGAGCAAGAGATGCAAGGAGACTACAGTTTTGTGCAAATGTTGGGAGATCAAACAAAAAAAATCACTAATATAAAGGTCTCATTTTCTTGCAGTCAATTCAAATTTCTATTAATATCTAGACTGAGATATTTTAATACTGCCTTTAATAGGCTCACATTTTAACAGAACACTTACAATTTATTTGTATTTTACTTTTGTGTCTTCTGGATATCAATTTTTGTTTCATATATGCAGTTTTAGTCATGATGTCTATATATAGGTAGTAAGTACCTATGTACAAACGTGTGTATAACTTGTGTGTGTGTAAATACACACATATAGATGAATATATCAAGTGATGATTATTTGGAAAGTCACCTGTTTTTATTGTCAAGGCCTTCTGATAGTGAAAAATGAGATGGATATGAAGCAGGAATTGAGAAGATATGTGGACAAAGGGGCAGATATGGAGTTTTAGTAACTAACTAGCCAAATTTTCATTTAGCAAACTCTGGCTGAGGAGTTCAAGGAGTTATTGTCCTGCTATGCCAAAGAATATATATTCTTTAAAAAGGTATATTTGATATAGCATATGCAATGATGCTGCGATTGGGACTCAGTAATATGTGTGCAGTTCACTCTAGCTGCAAAAAGTGTGATTGAAATTCTTTTATGGCTCATTAAATAGCTGCTACAAACCATCTCTTTTATCTGTGTCAAATGGTATTCCCCTTCACATATAAATACCATATTCTTATGTGGATATTTGCATGTCCATGTTTATCATTCACATTTCCATGAGTATCCAAGCATGTGAACCACTCATTTTCCAGTACTGTTTCTTACAAAAAGCAGAAGTCGAAATCAGGAAGTCTGAAAGAATTCAAATAAGTGAGTAAGACTATAAGAAGTTAATTTCTGATTTTACAGTATTGGCCCAGCTTCAGAAACAATAACACTTAATCAGACCTCACTTTGATCCTACAAAGTAATTATTTCTTAAAATGGATCTGTTAAAAACAAAAAATCCATTTCTTCATATCAAAAAATCAATGCAAAGTCACACCTCATCATAACACTGTTTAAAATATCAAAGATGTTGTGTTGTTACTAAATACTGTAAGATATATTTTTAGGCAAGACATGATAAGACATAAGTGATTAGGGATATTCAGTGTTTAAAAGGTGTCAATGAAAATCCAAATGATACTCTAGCTGTCTTTATAAATCCATGTGAATTAAATTAATCAACATTTTATGTAGTCACAAATACTCTAGAGACTTAATTGCTAATTAAATGTTCACAATAGAATCTTAATTTATTTAATCTTTGTAATTTTGAAATGGGCTGTTTCAGTAAAAATATTGATAGAGACTATAAAATTTATAAATGTATTTAAATAAACAGAAACATGTTCACATTGTTAGCCAACTGAAAAATCCCATGAAGTGGAACACCACAGAAGTTCTTCTATAAAGGCAATTACTCTAGATCTCTAGAGTTTGTAGGTTTGAAAACCCTCTGCCTTCTATCTCACTTATTTTTTGTTCCATTTTTTTGTCTTTTTTTTTTCCCCTTCTCTTCCCCTATTTAATATGTTTTGGCAAATTCAAACATATTTTGAGAAGGATTTTCAGGGCTGCCTAATTTTAGACTCATCAGTTTATCTTCCTTCCCTCTTAGGTCCCTCAGTTTATCTGCCTTTGCCTTGTTGCCTGTGGTTCAAGTAACATATTACAAATAGCACTACAAACATGAATTGAAAAATCATTTGTTGATCTATTTAGTATCATTCAAGGATGTGGGCACCAGTCCAACTAAGTATTTAGACTCCTTACTGTTATTTAGGCTTTGAATGTTCATCTGAAATCCCTTTCACTGTCATTTACTACCTCACAATTTGGGTGGACTAAAAGCATGCCCGCAGGCAATTAAGGAAATTCAGCTAATGGCTGATAATTTATTAGGCCACTGTAATTCAATTTAATCCTGTTATTTGCCTTAGCTCTTAGCAATCTTTTTCAAATGAAGTTAATACAAAGGCTTTGCTTAGTATGTTTGTGGTGACGAAGACAAACCTCATCAAATTTCTCAAGGATATGTTGTTACATAACGTTTTTTTAACAAAATTACAGCCTTTCTGCTCATTCACCGAGACCAGTATTACTTAAAGCTATTTAAAAAAATAAGAGATAAAAATCAGAGCTTCTCCATGACAAAGACAAATGTGTTATGCATAGGGAGGATGGCATTTAAAATTCAGTCTTCCCCACACATGGTGATTCTTGGTGTGCTAAGCAGTTCAATTTTTTTTCCCAGAGTTTCTTCTGTGTGGTTCTATGTACACCTTTGGGTAAGGTGGTAGGCAGCAACTGCCAGGTAAAGATGACATTCTTTGGGCCCATCCTGGTGAACTCTTTTTCCTGTGAGTCATCTATATGTGTGTGAATCTTCCCATGACCGCTGAAAATTCCTGCATGCAAAAACCATACAGAGTGGCCGTAACCAGCTTTTGCTCTGGGAAACAGCTGAAATAGAAAATTTGTCTCCAAGTGGTTTTCTCTTGAAAAAAGATGAATTTGCTGGAACATTTCAAATGCCAAATTCAGCAAGAAAAAGATATCTCTGTGGGTGAGTGTGACTCAAGTCCTAAATTACTCACAGTGAAACAGGTTGTTGGTGTCATTTACAGAAAAGCAGGTGTACCATTACAATTAAAATACTTCACTTCCCAGTCCCACCCACCACCTATCTGTGAGAAATCCATCACCTCGCAGCTCCCAGTAGGGTTGAGGTTTAATAGAATTAAAATAATATGGTAAGAAAGCTGGAAAGGGAAGTTGTATCAGACTTATAGAAAGCCAGGAAAAGATTAAGGCAGGAAAGCATCCTAAGTGGTTACTGTAACAGTGGTACTTTCTAAATTCATCCAAAGGATGGGATTCTGATGTGCCCAGAGTTGTTGGGCAGGTGGTAGATAAGACAGATTTTAGTTTTTTTCTGAGTAAAGAAAAGCCAAAAATATATGTTAGCTCTCACAATTGTAAACGGTTTCAAAGTACAGAGAAAAAAAATCAATAGTATGAAGAGTGAAAGCATCCATATGTACAGCAGAAATTATATATGTATAATCAGAAATAAACTAGCACAGTAATTTTTCTGCAATTTACGCTCCTGTTTTATTTGTGTGAAAAGACATTTTGCTACAAATACTGTTTCCTTCTTTTTGTTAAAGTCAGGAAACACAGCCTGTGTCATGAAAAAAACTCACCCTGAATTGAAATCTGAATATGCTGTGTACACTTTCCTCATAGGGAATGACAACATTAAATAATCATGGAGTGAGAGATAAGAGAGATGAGTGAAGAGGGCTAGCTACGTACCCATGACAGAGATTGCATTTCAGCAATTGTAAGCCAGACCAAACAGATCTGATTAAGAGAAGTGGTAGGTCAGAACACTAGCTGTATGAAGGCCACATTGAAAGCTGTGTTTCTGTTGTCTGTGTGGCTGTGTTTTAGAGCTGAATGATTTGCACTGTGGTGGTGTGCCTGTCTAGTTGTATGTGAAGGAAAGAAAAATTTAAGTGGTTAAAGAAATGAGGGGTGACAGAGGGCATCAGCCATCTAATATTTACAAATAGAGGTTTTCTAACTTCTTTTGTTTCCAAACATTGTGTTATTCCAAATATTTTTCCACTATTTGCCTAGTTTAAAAGTGAGACCCAAGTGACCCAATCTTCTCTTGAAAGATTTAAAAGACAAATAAGATTGTGGCACAAAGGATTATAGAAACGTTCCCATTGTACAGGGAGGGACAATAAAGGGATGATGAAATTAACATTGAAACTGCTTTAGAATGGAAAATCAGATTATCAAGAAAACCATCACCATCAAAGGTGGTTGAAAATGAGATGGACCCTTGAAAAAACAGTTTTAAATGAAGTTAGTAATTTATTAGCTTAGTATGCGACTGAAGTGCCTCAGGAAGCCACAGTATTTGTGGTAGCATTTAACCCCTACATTAAGAGTTCTACATGCAGATATCAATGTGTTGAGAAAGTTTGATGTAAGTGCCTAAACATAAGCATCTTATGCTGTGCCCTGTCCTCCATCTGCCAGTCCAGATGCACACAGAGCATCTCAAATGCCAGTATGTATTTATGCAAGTGTTACTTACCTTGATTGACTAAAGCTTCATCACAATAAAGAGATTTAGTCAATAAGGTCAGTAGAGCCTGGAGATTTGGTTCAACAGATATCACTAACCTTGTCAACTAAGATATCAGTTCAAGTTCCTGAATGCAGGTGTCTTGTGCCTCTTTCAGATGCTATAAATATCAACAATATCCAAAATATCTACATACAGTACAGTACCTTACAGGAAAGGGGAGCGATGCTTGGGGTCAGATATGATTGACACAAGTGCTTCAAATACCGCTAGATGTTTATACTAAGGTAACCAAATACACACCTAGAGCTCTTTTGATTAAAATAGTAACTTAGAAACCAAGCAAAAGGGTCAATACATACATGTAGGTGTCTATAGCCTATATCTGAATCCTGCAATTGTTTTTTGGGTTTTTTATTAGCTCTCCTCCCAAAACAGACTGTACCTCCCATGTTTGATTTCCCTTGTAGATGTGATGGAAAGATAGCATATTAAAATATGAGAATTTTGTGTCTGAATTCACAAAGGATACCTTTGGCACATCAGTTTGCACGAGGATGCTGTTTACACAGCACTCAAGAATATCGTTTATTTGAGTATTGAGTATTGATTTTTCTGCTTATAGCTAGCTTTTCTTTAATTGACTTCTTGCAATGTTAGTATAACAGTAATGTGAATTGGTAGAATTGAAACCTGGTTGTACATGGGCTATGCTTTTCACTATATTACTCACTATTGTTGAATTATTTCTCTTTACTAACTGTTAACCACTACTGAAATGACAATCATGCCCTTCAGTGAAAAGTTTACTGGAAAATGAGGATGGAACAAAATCAAAGGCTTCATCTTGCAGATAATATGAAGTTGAGTGGGAGAATAGATATGCTTGAGAGTAGGAAGGATATTCAGAGGGATCTAGATAGGCTGGATCAATGGGCCGAGGCCAATTGTATGAGATTTAACAAGGGCTCTTGTACTTGAGTCAAAATAACCCTGTGCAACGCTACAGACTTGGCAAAGAGTGGCTGGAGACCTGCCTGTTGGAAAAGGATCCATAAGTGTTCATTGACAACCAGCAACCAACATCTCTATCATAGAGTCACAGAGTCATAGAATGGTAGGGTTTGGAAGAGACATTTAGAGATCATCTAGTCCAACCCCCATGCTCAAGCATGGACGCCTAGGTCAGGAATGCACAAGAACATGTCCAGACAGGTCTTGAAGACCTCCAGAGAAGGAGACTCCACACCCTCCCTGGTCAGCCTGTGCCAGGGCTCCCTCACCCTCACAGTAAAATAGTTTTTTCTTACATTTAAATAGAACTTGTTGGATTCCAGCTTCATCTTATTACCTCTTGTCTTGTTGCCTGCTATGGAAAAAAGGGATGCCCCAAACTCCTGATATCTATCATTTAGATATTTGTAAATACTAATGAGATCCCCCCTCAGTCTCCTCTTCTCTAGACTAAGTAGTCCCAGTTCCAGCAGCCTTTCCTCATAAGGAAGATGCTCCAGTCCCCTGATCATCTTGGTGACCCTGTGCTGGACTCTCTCCAGAAGTCCCTCTCGAGCTGAGAAGCCTGGAACTGGACACAGAACTCCTGGTGAGGCCTCACCAGGGCAGAGTAGAGGTGGAGCAGAACCTCCCTTGATGTGCTGGCCACACTCTTCTTGATGCATCCCAGGACGCTATTGGCCTTCTTGGCCACGAGGACACAATACTGGCTCTTGTTNCACCGCACTGTCCACTCACTGTCCAAGCCATGCTGCCTGAGCTTTCTGATGAGGATGTAAGGGGAGACAGTGTCAAAAGCCTTCCTGAAGTTAATATGAATGAATATGAATATGAGCTAGCAGTGTTCTCAGGTGGTCAGGAAGGCCAATAGCACCCTGGCTTGTATCAGAAATAATGTGGCCAGAATGACCAGGGAACTGATTGTCCCCCTGTACTTGGCGCTGATGAGGCTGCACCTCAAATACTGTGTCAAATTCTGGGCTCCTTCCTACAAGAAAGACATTGAGGTGCTGGAGTGTGCCCAGAGATGGGCAATGAAACTGGTGAAGGGGTCTTGAGAACAAGTCTGAGGAGGAACATCTGAGGGAACTGGAGTTGTTTAGCCTGGAGGAGAGGAAGCTAAGAGGAGATATGATTGCTCTCCACGACTACCTGAAAAGAGGTTGTAACAAGGTAGAGGCTGGTTTCTTCTCCAAGGTAACAAATAATAGGACAAGAGGAAATGACCTAAAGCTGCACTTAAGGAGATTTATATTGAATATCAGGAATAAGTTTTTCACTGGGAGGGTTGTTTCACACACTGCAATGGGCTGCCTGAGGAGGTCATAGGGTCTCCATGCCTGGAGATATTATAAAAGAGGTGCTGAGGGACATGGTTTAGTGGTGGCAGTGCTAGGTTAGTTGGTTGGACTTGATGATGTGATTCTGTTTCTTAATTAAGTATAGAGATGGGCTTCCATAAGATCTCTGAAATGACAAAACAAAACTTTTTGGCCTTTGTCGACAGGATTCCTGAGGAACCTCTGCAAGAAATAAAAGCTGTCTATGTCTACTGGAGACCCTGACGCAAGGTATTTGGTCTTTCTATGGCATGCCTTCTGCTAGTATTAATGTTCTAGGGAGGATTAGATGATGTAGAGAGATATAAATTATATATAACTGTACCATTTTGTGGAAATTTGGGCTCTACTGTCAGCTCAGACCACTCTGGAAATTTCCTGCTCATTTTTATTACCTACTAAACTGCTTTACTGTTAAGACTGGAAGCGATAAGTTTTGTGATGTCAGAACTCACAGGATAATACCTTCTTGAATGGCTCACAGCTGTGTGAATGATGATATTGTCTGCTACTAAAGAAAAATCAGAGATATGGTCAGTGTTTGTTATCATGTCATTTTATATATCATTTTATCACTTGCACAATCTCCAACACCTAGAATTGTCTGCTCAAAGCTTTTACTGCTTTACTGTAAGTTGCTGAGTTATTGCTAGCGAAAATTGCATTTCCTCTTGAAAATGTGTAGTGATGTATTTAATCAAAGTAAACAGTAAAGGAATGCTGAACTGCACATAAGCTAAGGGTCTGATTCTGCCACCCATACTTCCATTGAACAGCTCTTACTGAAGTTAGTACCCTTGCAGAGAGTAACTGAACTATTCAGAAAAAAAAATGCATGAAATTACATAATGTGTACATTCATTGGAGAGTTTGATTCTTTATGCTAGATGTTGGGAGAAAACTTGAAGAATTAGGACTTAAACAGGAGTGATAAGTGAGGTTATTTTTAATTTCAAAGAACAAGAGTAAGAGTTTTCATCTGTTAGTTTTCTTAGACTTCTTAGGTCTGCTGTGTACTGTTTGGCAAGCAGCAACTGTACTTGACTAGTGATGCTGAACTGCCAGTCCAGCTCACCTCTTTAACAGTAATGAAGTAATTTTTATAGCCAGTCATAGTTGCTACTGAACTTTGCCTATCCTGCAGAGCAGGTGGAGAGACAATTTTGAGATGCATTGAAACTTCTCAGAATCTGTTTTTGTAATAGATTCTTCTAGTCAGTACTGACAAATGACTTTGCTACTTGCACATATTTGCTAGGCAAACCAGATTCACAGTACAAATAAGTTTACATTTCAATATTTGAAATCTAGCAGATGAGGTCTCTTGATTGTTAACAGAAAATATGGATTTCAGGCAGCATATGTTATAGCTTCCAGAAACCAGCTCTTAAATTAATGAGTCACCGAGTTCTTCAAAACTTTCTCAAGTGCTGATTAACAAGGCAATGCAAACCCTTTACAACTTTTTGCCCTTTCCGTTTATTAAATGCCTGACATTTAGCAAAATTAGTTGATGGAATATGATGAGTCTTACTACGTGTGCTGTGTGATGGAACATGATGCAAAACCTAACACGAAATCTGAACTGAAATATTGCCATTAGTTTTGGACACCTACTGTTTAATGTGATTTATCTTTTTTTTTTTTTTTCCTGAAGAAAATTACTCACAAGAGTGAAGTGTTCCAAGAGGATGTGGTATTACAGGAGGGTGGCATAGCCCCACATTAATCTTTTTCCAATTAGAACTTGGGAACAGTTCTGGTGCCTGGAGGGCTTCAAGATTTCCTCAAATGTTACCTCTCCATTGGCAGCTTCAAGGCACTTTCTCTCAAAAAACCATTTTTTTTTTTTCCGAAGGAGTGAAACAACAAACAATTCAAATGTTTGAACTATAATGGAAAGAGCAGAAGCAAAAACCCAAAGCTGACAGGATTACTGGCATGTTTAGTAAATAATAAGCAACAGTAGTTGTTAGAAATATAGTGCAATAATTATACCAAGTAAAATGAAGGTATGTGTTTTAGTGGAAAAAAGAGAGGTAAGGAGGGAAATTCTAGAATAATATTGTGTACTGATTATCTGTAAAGACAGGAAATTGTTGAGAAAACATAAACTGCTAAGGTATCAAAGCTTGACCTGGATTTCAAAACAAGTTCTACTGAGCTAGAGTTAGAAATAAAATATGGATGGCTATGCTCAGGTTGGAAAAGTAGACAAATATAATATATAAATATAATGACATAAATTTGAGTTTCTAAAGAAAACATTTGGAGAGAGTTAGCTATAGAAAATAAATTTGGATCTAGAGCAGACTTCCAAAGAACCACCTTTGGCAAACTGAGGAAAATGTTTAGTGAAGTCAGCTAGACTGAACCACATCTGACCTTATAAAAAGCTTGATTTAAAAATAAAAATACCAATGGTCCAAAAATAATTTTAAATTCTAATTACTCTTCACATATCCTTTTAATATAGATTTTGGACATGGTTTCCAGACATAAGAAGATAAACAAGAACTACAGACAGGACTTTGGTGATTAGCTAAGAGTTAAGAAATAATGAAAACATAATATAATCAGTAAAGAAAGCTACAGTTCAGAAATCCTGAACAGTAAGGATTCAAGTCTATTTAGCACTTGTGAAGGAAATTAATAGAAACATTGATTAGTTGTTTAAAAAGAAAAAAAAAGGGAAGGGGAGAGAAGTGCATTTAAACCACCTGCAACTTAATTTGCCTATTAACACAGACGATAAAACAATAGGGTCAACCCAAGATGGCCTGTGAGAATGAGGTATGGAAACAGAAATGGCAACAATTAATTCAAATAAAGTAATACAATCATTTGGAGGATCTCAGTAACAGTTTAACTGTGAAAACTAGCACATAAAATTAGATAATGAGGATTCAGATAATGAGTCTATTCAGTGAGGAATGGTACAGTTCTTCACAATATGCCAAAACAAGTTGTGAAGGATAAGAAAAATTGAGCAAATGAGTATGCCCAGCAAATCTAAAACAATTTTTGATAAGCTACTATATGTTCCCAGAAGAGGAACACACCGAAAGAATCTCTTTGATTTTCTAAAACAAACAGATATGCCACATAGGAAACTGTAAAGTCATACAGAGAAGATGCTCTAATTACATTGAAAATTAACAAATTGGATAAAAGTTGAACAACATGGGATTATACTAGGAAGTGAAATTTCTGGTTTGAAATGAAATTGGCATAAATTATGTAAATGGATTGGTTTTTTTCTTAAAAAAAAAAGGGTGGGGAGGAACATGAAGATGCAAAGCTGGGAGCCATTGTAATTCAAAAGGCTGGTCTATTAACATAGGAAGAACTTAATGTCTTTGAGGATAGAATTATAAAATGGGATTAAATTTAATTTTATATCATGCAAGGTCATGCACATAGATAATACCTGGTCCAAATTCACCACCTGGAAATGGAAGATTAGTTGACTGATTACTATAAGGATGCCTTAGGGCCACAAATGAGATGTAGTTATGAAAAGGGTAAATATGATAGCAGAATGTTAAGGATGATGGAGGTAGCAGGGAAATATTAATTATATAATAGAAGAGCAAAAAATATGTTTCCAAATTGTGGTAAAATCATTCTGAACAGGATCATTTGTAAAGAAAGTTAACAAAATAATGAAGCCGTGAGCTAACTTTTTGATCTGGTTTGGAAAAGGAGAAGTCAGATGACTTGTTAAACAGGACCAACTATTACCACATAACCAGCCACCACTCCATTGTTTTGTAAAGGTAAGAACAATGGAAATACAAAAGTGGGTTCAGCTGATATTACCTGTTTGAAAGACCTAAGTCTCATATCTGATCTGAATGTATTACAGATCTAGTAGATGCAGCTGGGAAAATGTTACAGATTCCTTTTTCTTTGCTGGAAGGGAAATTTCATTGTCACAAAGATCCACACCCAGCTGAGATGTTGACCAAGATTTATGTAAATCAACTGACAGAGATTATGTTTTAATTATGAAGCAAGGGCTCATAATTGAAATCTCAGTAGCTGCAATAGCTTTAAGAATAAAAACATCCTTCATTATTCTAATTCTTACAAATTTCTTCTAGAATGCTCTGTGTCAGTTGATTTAGACAGCTGCAGGCTTTTCAGATGGAAGGGCTTTGTAGCATTACATGTAACTACAGTCAGAAGTGGAGCTTCCACAGATCTGGAGACAGCACAGACTTTATGGCATCTATGATATCTTTAGGAGTCCTGCTTATAAAGATGGGTTAAAGCACAACAATTATCCAAAGTAAGTATTTGTGTTTAATACAAGTGCTTGTGCTCAGTCTTGGGTATAGCATTAACCTTTTGCAACTCCTTTCAGCAACTCCTCCTTCTGCAAAATTGAGAAAGCATTAGCATTCTAAAGAGCTCATCTCTCTGGCACCAACATAAGTCTTTAAGTTGAAAAGACTCCTGATTTCTTCTTACTTCCTGCTAAATCTAGTCTGCAGGGTGTCGATCATTATGTTCAAACAAAAACACAACTAATCCTTTCTGGATATCATGGTTGAATATGACATTTCTCATCTAGGACCTGCCAGGTGAGCTAATGCAAAGCTACAAAGGTAGACTGTGAAACAGCATTTGGCCAAGCCCTCAAACTATTAGAATATATATTTTCTGACCTTGAAGAGATGATATCCATACAGAATATCTTAGGTGCTGCTCTTATGCATATGCTCATACATAGAAACCCTTCTTATTTTCAGCCAAGGGTTTTGTCTCTGATCTAGACAACAGGAACATCAACTACTGTGAACTGCTGTGCCCAGACTTGTTGCATGGATTGAGAAGAGCAGAGAATCAGCCATAAATTGTGCAGCTTGTAGGATTTTATGGATTTTTTTTGCTTGATTGGCTTTTATTGAAGATCAATTATTTGATCTTCTTGATCAAGAAGATCAAGAACAGTAACATAAATAGGATTGGAATATTAGACAAATCATGAATCACATATTCCAAATTAAAAGATGTACAGGAGGTGAAACAGATTTAACCTGTTTTTAGTTGTTGGTAATGTGTTCATCTAGCTTAGTTCACTTTAACTTGATCTTTATGGATGGTAGAAAAATCCAGTCACTTTTAGGGGTGTAATTGAACTGGAAGTTTTAAGAAGAGTGCAATTTTCGGTTTTGAGTGAGACATTATTCTGTTGTATTTTCATTTAATTTGCTTGACATTCTATTCTGTATTCAGCAGAACTGCTATTTGCTTGAGATGAATTTCAATTATCTTCTCATCAGTTGTTTCTTAAATATTATATTTCCTCCTCTTCAGGAGATTTCTCATACATTATAGAATTCCAATCAACATTCCTCAGAGCACCAAGATCTCTTTCTCTGTGCTCTTTCTCAAAGTCAAAACACTTTTAGTAAACAGCATTCTCTCATGAGTATTTCAAACCTAATGATAAGCTGATAAGTAGAACCAGGATGCTCTGTATCATAAATGTGATTTCTTATACATAGCTCATTTCTTAGGATCAGGCATGGAATAGCCTTGGACTTTAAAAACTGTTCAAGGAATTACAGGAAACAAAACAAGTCTGCTCTAAGAATATGTGACTTTTAAGAATGTGTTCTTCCTTATAATTGCATTCCTGTTATCCTAATCAATATCGGAGTAATTAAAATGCCTCATGATCAATGTTTCTGTCTTGTTCAGGAGGTTTCTCTTATCTCTAAAAGGTTGCCATGATCTACTTTTTCTAACCTCACTAAAGGTTCCTTGCCAAAAACCATTTGGCTCCCTATTTGGCTATAAATTACACTGCACCTGCCTCTATTGTCACATAAAATTATACAGTTTTTCATTTAATGCTACATATAATTGCTATGTAACTTCATTTTTTTTCTACAAACTCCATAGTATTCTCACTGTAGGAATACTTTAACATTTTATCAGGTATTTTATTAATCTAATATCATTCCTCTAATCTCAGGGAGATTTTTACTGTTTGTATGTGTTTTTAACCACCTACTCTGTACTTACTATCTCTACCAACAACCATTTGGCTTGTTGCATGCTGTGAGGTTTGTTGGTAGATTAAAGTACAGCCTTTTAGTTACAATTAAAAAAATGAATAATTCTGACTTGATTTGATTGTCTTTACCATGCTATATACTTGAACAAAAGCATGGAGTTAATCTGACTGAATGAGGGAATCTGAAATAAATCTGTATTTTAAGATTTCATAAATGTATTGGTTTTAAAACCGTTTTAAACAAACTTTCCTATTCTTATTTTTGACACTGCAAAGAGACCAAATATACAACTTAGGAAATACGTAATAAGTAATAATTTAAAACCCTGGCCAACATTTTCCCTTGTTTTCCATTCAGTTTATCTGTAAGAAAATGTAAATAAAACAAAGGCTCTGAAATAATATTTTTTCTGATTATAAACTTAAAACATATATGACATATTTGATTTAAAATCCTGACATGATATGTAGCAAAAAATTAGAGAGTTTTTTTTTTTCTGATAAATTTGAGGGAAAAATAATTAGAAACAAAGAAAATAACTTCTTATGCTTTGGAGATTCCAATAATATAATACAAATTTCATTGCCTGTGTTAACGTGACCTTCAGGAATCTGTGGACTAAACCTAAAATGTAAACAAAAGCATATATCAATGAGACATATTTTTGGATAGACAACCTATCAAAGTCTAAATCACTGTCAGATACAGGGCATTTAGAAAGGTAGGCATAACTCTTCTACCCAGATCTAAACCATCTTCTTTGGTGTCCCTTCCTACTTGCCCTAATATCTGAAGGTCTTTTAAACTTATTGTCAGTGACAAGTTTTCATCAGGCTCAAAACACGTCACCCTTGTGCTACATTGCAATCATCCTCAGAATTCCTTGGTGTGGAAATCAAATTTCCATATGAATTAGATTAATGTTGAACCTTTAATATATTCATATATAAAACTATTACATGGTTCCTGTATGTTGCATCATAAAAATATACACTTTTTGGCAGATTTGTAGATTTAAAAGATAAAGTTTGCAGATTTGGGCAGATGGCAAAATTGAGAAAAAGTGTGTGGGGATTTTCTAAAAAAAAAAATAAATTATTAACATGATAATATCTAGAGGCAAGTAAAGCTTCTATGGATGAACTCATTAATCTACAAACTAGTACTTTTGGATAGTGTGTCACACCTCATGTGTGATAACGTCCCTAATCACCTTGCATGTACTAGAAAGCATAAAAACTTTGTGGTCAGTATAAAAAGCAGACATAATATTTAGTTTCGGCAGCACTCTGTACTTAAATTGTATCATATATATGTTGTATTTATCATGTAATTTATCTATTTTTTCCTAATAAATTTCCTTTATTGTAATAATCACTGCCTCTCAATTACTTAAGTTTGCTGCAAGGAAAATTAAGGAAGATTCAAGTTAAGAATAATTTTTTAATTCTAATTCTAGAAAAAAAAGCCAGTGGAAAGTTCATTGCTGCAAGTCTAAAGAGAGATTAGATAAATACTTGCCTGATACAGGCTTAATTGATCCAGCCTTGTGTAACAGAGATGAACTGAATGACCTGCTGAAATCCCATTCAACCTTAATTGTCTGTGATTCTGTGCTAAGAAGCATTTCAGTGCAAGCTATAAATGTAATCTTTGAAACTTGCAAAACATCTAAAAAACACTGTGAAGTAGGTTCACACGTGGTTCTTTTTAGAGATAATTTATCTTCTTGAGTGTTCTTTTTGAGTCTGCTTAGTCCTGCATACCTCTTTTTTTAAAATATAGTACCCAACTATAACTGACACTTAAATAGAGAAGATAAAGTTTTTTAATATTTAGATTTTCACTTGTTGAACTTTATTTGTGAGTTTATTATATGCAGTGATGTACACAGGCAAAAATATTCTTCCTGACCTATATGGCAATCAGCTTTACAGTTTGAGGCATGACATTTGATTACCTTGTCTTAGCATGCAGAACTGCAAATGTTATAAATGGTCATAAAATTACCCAGCCCTTTTAAAAATCAGACACAGTATTTGACTTGATGACCTTCTGCAGTCATGAAATTCACGTTCTGATTGAAATGATATCAGTCTGAAGGATCTGATAGAGCTCTAGTGCAAGTGTCACAGCTCTGCCACTGAGGTGGAAAAGAATCTTAATGAGCTGTTATGGAGGCATTGTAAGTATCTTTCAGTTTCACTGTTTTCAGATTTATTCACGTAACATAGACCATAAAAGTTTAGGATACCTTGCATTTTCACTGGTAGTAAACAAGTACTGGGTAATAGTTCACTAGCTTGCTTGCCCTTTAGCAGTACATTGCATCCACTGGAGCAGATGTCACTTTAAAATCAGTGCAATGAGCAGCAGAGATGTAGCAAAGTGAAGTATATTTATGTATGTCTTGTAATCATGGCCATCTGGGACCTGAAGAGTTTTTTAACTTGTTTTTTTACATGTGTGAAGAGCCGAAGGGCACATCCTTTGTATTAAATATTCCAAAACAGAGTAGCTATTGTTGCTTGAGTAGAAAAAAAATTACTCTTCTTAATTTGGAAACCTGATGTCAGCATGTCATCATTACGAACTATTTAATTGAAACATCTGAAACATCTGCTTATTCCTCAGATTTAAAACATTTTTCATATGTCCAATCTCAAATCGTGCCCACATGCTAGCAAAACTAAAAGCTATCTGTAACATAAGAAAATTATTTGCTTGTAGCATCAGAGTAGGCAGCAATGTATCAGCTTAAGCATTTGTGATGGAAAATAGCTTCTAGCATGGTTACTATGCAAAGGGGTGGTCTAGGTGCTTTAGGTTGAAGCAACCACACAATCCACTCACTTTAATGCCCAAACTTCTATGTAGCAACACAGCCTTGTTCAGAGTAAGCCCAGCTTTATAAATCCAGTGAATGCAGGATGATGGATGAAACCTGACAATGTTTTCTGTTAGTTGTCTCTAAGCTAGTGCTGCACTTGATGCTGGGGAGTTATTATTCTGCAAAGATAGCAGAGAGTCAATGGGGAGTGATAAACCTCTGTTACCTATGAAGAAGTGCGAGAATACACATT
This sequence comes from Urocolius indicus, assembly GCA_013401255.1. NCBI lineage: Eukaryota > Metazoa > Chordata > Aves > Coliiformes > Coliidae > Urocolius > Urocolius indicus. The sequence goes on from WBNH01005230.1 coordinate 148,248, forward strand.
AAACCCATAAAATTGTTCAGTTCTATAGCACATTACTTTTTCCCAGGAGTCCTGCCCCAGCTATGAGGAGGCTCCATGTCCAAGGCTGCTGATAGGGGTTTGAAGATCTAGATCACAAACACAACCGCCTCCAGATATTGAGACTGAGATGTAACTGCCCTTACTGTGGGCTACCAGGATATCTTGATGTTGGATATGCAGAGAGTTTGACCTCATGCAAAATCTGAGCCAATGGACTGGCAATGAATGTGCAAATGTGCATGCACACAAAAACTATGTCTAAGATGCTTACATACCTGTGGACATGTCTGCTGAGCCTTTTTAGAGACCTTCTTTTAAACTTAAGATGATTTTAATCAAGTGTTTGAGGTGAGTGGTTGGTATAATGCCTCAGAAGCAACAGTGTTTTTATTTCTCAGTTTTGTTTTCTAACTAATTGGAAATAGTTGCAATTTTTTCCCTCTCAGGACAAGAGCTTTCTGCAGAACTTGAATCTGACAGAGTTCAAAAAAGGCATGGTCTGGATATATATTCCCTTTTTGCATCCCACTTCCTTCTCTTTATAATGGCTGAGAAACTCTGATCTAGCTGCTCCTTTTTTTTTTTTTTTTTACAGGAGTGGATGCTTCAGGTCAGTTTGACATTTTAATTTCAGTAGTTTGCTTTTTATATTGAATCACAGTGGAAGATCAAATATAAATTGCAAGAGGGCTGTTTTTACCAGGCTACTGCTCATTGTAGTGTGTAATGGTAAACTTCTGGATTGGGCATTTGAGAAATGAATAAATGATACGAAGAACTGAAGCTGAAGAGAAGGATATTTTTTTACCAAATACAGTATTTGTATTTGTGCTTTTACCAAATACAGTTGTTAGGTCCCTGCCTCAGAGAAAAAGAAACCCACAGCAAGAACTAGGTATGACCATCCTGGGCACACAAATCCCTCTCTGCAGGCAAGCCTCTTGGTGATTCTTTGATTATGTTACATATAAAACAGCCCTGTGTACTCAATCTTTTGATACTCATATCTGCTAAAAAGTCATAATTTGGCAAGGATTAAGTGTTGTGGGCTCTTTCATTGTGAACTGAATCTCTGAGACACCAATTAACATTTCATTACTAAGACTAGTCGATTTGTTATTTGTAGCTGTGGCCAAATTTCTGCATTTGAACTTTAAAGGCTTTGCTTGTATGGTCTGTAGCACAGCAGAAAATGACAAAAACAGCTAAATCCTCTGTAAATAACATAAGCTGGAAAGACCAAGCCTGTTGCTGAGCTAATATGATCCCTTTTCTGTATTATTGCTAGCTTTATTCATTTGCTGTTTTTATAAATATCTGCAAAGTACAGTCCTGCTGAAAGCCGCTTAGATACATTGGAAAATCCTTGAGACACTAATGGGTTTGATTTGGTTGTCAACAAGTAGGTGTTGAGTGCTATTTCAGATGCTTATTGAGTGTTATTTGAGATGCCTAAGTGTCCCAGAGGACACACAGGCACTGCTCTGGGTGGGCACAGATATCCCTCAAGTGCTGTGTTACGTCAACCAGTACATGTCTCTGGTATCCTATCTCAAATGGCATAGAATGGCACATCTTGCACAACTGAACTGCTACAGGTAGGATTCTTGTTGAGGTTGTGGGCACCTAAATTTTGTTGCCTAATGTGGATACTGAGGGTCACTGTGTGTGTGACAGAGTATCTGACACATCAACTTGGGAGAGTAAGATGTGGCACACAACCTACAGAAGATTCATATACTTCTGAAGGGGCAGATGGAAGTGAAGTGGAATATCCTAGAATGCCACTAGCCACCACAGTTTAGACAACTGTATAAAGTCCGAGCTATCTAATGACAAGCTTATTCTAGAAATAGTGGAATATATTATGGATTAAAACTTTAGTAGTAGAAAAGAACTGTAGTTTTATTTCTATTTCTGACAGTGAATCTGTCATCTCTGCTTTTTAATTGCTTATTTTACTGGTGCTTGTATCCTTCACCACTAAAATATAAACAAGATGATGCTTTATATTTGAAACATATATTCTCTTTAAACATGAAGTTTCTTCAGGTATATTGCTATATTTATGTCACATCAAATGTTGATACGATGCAGGAGAAGATTTATTGCAACTGCTTGTGGATGCAACTGTTGTGGATGACTACAGCATGTCAAGGCACACCAAAATATTCTATTCACATTTTTCACACGTTTTTTCACATTTTGTGATCCTTGGAAATGGGAAAAATAACATGCAGTTATCCATGCTGGATAGAAAAAGATGTGGTTGGAGAGGTTCACATGCAAGAAAAAAAATAATCTGCTTTTTTATGCACTACTTCTAAGTGCCTGAGTCGCTGTATTCCAGGAGGGTTTGTTCTTTGTTCCATGTGGCGATCATCTTATTTGGAAATAGACCAACATTCACAAAAGTGTTATATCAAATTTTGCCAATGCCCCCCTTTCACACATCTGATGCTGTGCCTCTTTGTGGAAAAGTTTTTGTCCTTGTTAGCATAACTGGTGAACATGTATGGATAACTTGACAGATGTATGTCAGCCATGAAGTGTCTTCTTCATAGTTCATCAGTCAGCCAAGAACTCTTTGCTGTCAACATCAAAAAAGGAATTTTTTACAGTGAAAGGTATTCAAACATCCTTTCACCCAATATATAAAGGTCTGCCAGCCTGCCCCTAGATGTGGTTGGCTGTTCCGTGCTGCAGATACTCTACCAACAATGAAGATGTACACGAAGTGTTAGAACACATAAGTAAAAAAAAAAAAAAAAAAAATCAAACTTCAAATATATTGTTAATCTTTCGAAAACTAGTCTTCAGTAATGTTGTGCTTTGGCCCAGCTAGCACAGCAGCACCACGACAGTCTCTCGCTCGGTACCCCCATTCACCCTCACCCTTGTTAGGATGGCAGAAGTCCCAGCGAAATGGGAGTAAAA